>ML795193.1:163153-174486 GCA_009831015.1 Picea engelmannii
TATCTAACTTTTCAGCGTTAACTTCTCCATTATAAAGTGGCAACTCAAATTTTATATCAAGCTTTAATGAAGGAATTTGCAAAGGAGTTTTACCATGCCCATTGGGAAGATGTTTCGAACTGGTAGAAGAAGAAGAAGAAGATCATGGAGGAGGAGAGGGTGGTGGAGAAGCACCATTCCCTCCATTTCCGCCTGGAGTCTTGTCACCACCGCCTCCCTTATGCATTGAAGGGTTGGATCCTTCACCCTGTGACATCATGTTCTGTTCCATCATGACCTTCATCATATCTCTCAACTATATGATAGTCTGCCTGAAATCTTCCTCTTTAGCCGGAACACGTTCATGATCTTTTACATGAGCCATGCTTGGTGAAAGTCTCTCTGCAACTTGCGGTGAATGAAACTGCTTCCTCCTTGTCGGATAAGAACTTGGCTCCACAAGTTGACCTTCTCCTCTTGTGAGTTTCAACCTTGTGAACATCAGAAAAAAAACTTGCAAACAATCAAGTCTTCAAAACCAGTGCTCTGATACCAACTTGATCTAAAATTGAAGAAGACTTGAAAAACTTGAAAACTTATTGCAAGTGAAATGTTATGTGTTTAAAGCAAAAGGATCAGTTTGCAACACATAAAATAAAGGATTACTTATGCAAATTACACATAGACAACAACATAAACATTGAACATAAACACATGTGCACAACAATTGATAAAGGAGTTCACCCCTCTTCTGGGCTACATCTCCTGGTCTAGCTTCCAATGGATCATTATTATTAATTTCTCAAAAAGTGCTAAAAAACATGTCTTACAATGCTCAAACTGACAAACCGACTGCTCCAATGGCTTCCCAGCGTCCCAAAACCCCTGTCTGGGCTCTTTCGGCACCTCAATCGGTCAAAAAATGAAGAAGTTAGGCCTCCTGGAAGTCTCCCTCTTCAAGCTTGCTGTCTCTGGTTCTAGAATTCGCACCCCCCTTGAATGAACCTGGCTCACACGCTCTTTTAAGCGAAAAAACCCAGCACCGGGCGCAACCACGCCAATGGTGCAAACCGTAGGACGGTTAAGGGCGCGCTAGCCCCCAACCGCCTCGGCACCTGGGCATATGGCGCACATGACCGCGGGCTTGGCTGAAAGGTGGTTAAATTCGTTGTAACGGGCATAACCTCCCACGCGCCTGGATTAGGGTCACATGCCAATACAAAGAAACCGCGGGCTATACCAAGTCCCACACACCAACAACCGTGCGCATATATATATAATGGTCGGGCTA
Source organism: Picea engelmannii (assembly GCA_009831015.1). Taxonomy (NCBI): domain Eukaryota; kingdom Viridiplantae; phylum Streptophyta; class Pinopsida; order Pinales; family Pinaceae; genus Picea; species Picea engelmannii. Next base: position 164,424 of record ML795193.1, read on the forward strand.
TGGTTCAAACCTCCACGCGCAATGGTATATATATATGCGGTCACATTACAACGCAAACGACCACGGGCTGGGGCTTAGCCCCGGCACGACCCCCCGCCCAATATACAAAAGGGTAAACTTAAATATTTTCAAACCCGCATTCATAACAAGGAATATATGGTGGCCCATTGGTCGGGTGGTCGTGCAAAGTCGTTAAGTGTGGGGGAGGTCTGGGGGTCGAACCCCGCGGACTCCCAATTACAATTTTATATAATCAAATAGCCAAAACAATTAACCAATCAACGAGCGACACGTGGTGCCAATGGATTGGGCCACGTGTCCTCACATCATTGGCCACCAATGACATGTGTCATCCACCGATTCGACAACCATTAACCAATGAAAGTGTGGCACATCATCCACCTGACACATCATTGTATGGATGGTACGAACCTGCCACGTCACCGTACGGAGTGTAGGGACAGGTACAGTCAACATCTAAAATTTTTGCCTGTTTGCCTTGGCAAACAGATCGCGATATCTTCTCCATACGGACTCCGTTTGAGAAAGTAAATATACCGCCAAAATCAGGAAGACGAGACGGACGCAATGGAACTGTTTTCGTTGCATTCCGAGCACTTTGAAAATTGAGCAAAATTTGATCCCCTGATCAATGCGGAGGTAGGTAAGGTGGTAATTAATGGTAAAAAAAATGTCATGAAAATGTCTAAGTATAAAGACTAAGTATAAAAGGTCATGGGGTCATGAACAATCATGATGGCAGGACAAAGGGGTTGGAGAGTGTGGCGGTTTGGTGGGGTTGTGGTAAGAGTCTTAAGAATCACTGTAGATCTGCAATATGGCTTAATAAGAATGAGTTGTAAAAACTTCTAATTGTTGAGTAGTGGATCAAGATCGTGAGGAGAGGGGTATTGTATAAGGGAGAGTCACAAATCACCGACCTGCAGATTTATGGAGGTAAGACTTGGTAAAAAGAGTTGTAAAAAATTATCAGTGTTGAGTAGTCTAGTTGTAAAACAATTCTAAGTAAAAAATCAGTGAACCCACGGTAATTCATCATAAATTCTACTAAGTTTCGGGGAGTAAGTAACGTGAAATATGGAAAATAAATATGCAAGGAAACAATGAATATGGAAATGAAAAGGAAAATGAATATGGAAAATGGAAAATGAAAAATAAGAAGAAAATGGAAAATGGAAAAAGAAAACGAAAACGAAATAGAAGGAAAGAAATGGAATATGAAAAATGAACATAGGAATGGCTAAGTATGTTGAATGTAGAAATGGTTAATTATGGAAAGGAGAGTAAGGAATGAAAGAGATAAAAATGGCTGAGTCTAAAATATGGAGTATGGAGAGTAGAGTGGAGGAGGGAAAAATGGTTAAGTATGGAGAGGAGAGTAAGGAATGAAAAAGAGAAAAATGGCTAAGTGTGAGAAGAGAAGTGAAGAGGATATGAGAGTAACGAGAGAAATGACTAAGTACTAAGGACTAAGTATTGCACATGGAATAAGAGGAGCACAACACTTAAAAAAATTCCTCATCCATTCTTCAAATCTCTGTGTGAGGCAATTGGACAAAATTATGAGTATCTCGGGCATACAAACTTAGATTTTGATTATGAAAAATGCATGACAAAGTTGAGACTGAGGAATACACTATGAACCTATGATTGTTCAAAATTTCCTTCTTCTAATATAATATTTTTTTTTTAATTCCAAAGAGCAGAAAATCGAGGTGACTAAATTTTCGATCAACAATTGGCTCCAACTACGGGATAGTGATCCCCTGTGGGTTGATGAGAACACCAGAATTATACTAGATGCCTTCTCCATTAGGCTATGGAGTCATCTTCAAGCATTATATCCATCTAGCAACTGATTTATTATGCAAAACTTTAACTAAAGGAAAACAACATGTACAAAGAAGATCTACCTACCCTAACCTACTTGGAGGAAAGGGACACTTTTCAAGTGTAAGTAGATTTCCAATGGAGCCATTCAAGCATTCAAATGATCTTTAGAATGAATTCCATAATTGGGGAACATATCAGGGATTCTATTAAGGAACCAAGAGTGTGCCCAAAGTGTACTGAAGTAAAATTGAGCCAGAAGTGGCAAAATTATGATGCCATTATTTTTCCAAAAATGCTTTAGAACCATGATTCAATAAAAAATACTCTCAGTTGCTCACGAGTGCTACAATATCTAGTTTGATGAGAAGTTCCCATTTGAAAAAAAAAACATCTTTCTCCTTATTCCCAACCACATCCAAGATTATTGATTCATTGGCAATTTCTGGAAAGCATTCTTCCTTCATGCAATGGAAATCTTTCCCATCATTGTTCTCAAGATTAATTTATTTCACCAATTCTTCTTGCTACCAATTTTCTTGTGACTTTTCATCATCAAGACACTGCCATTGCAAAAATATTGCAACATTTTCCACATGAACATGTTGGTTGAAATCTTGTTGCACATTTGGTGGAGAATCTTCAATTTCATTCTCGAACTTGTTTCCTGAAATATCTTGATATGGAGTATATGCACAAATATAATCTTGGATTTGAGAATTGGAATTTTCATTTTCAGTTTCAATAGCATGATTTGATTTAGAACAATTTTCCAATATTTGATTTGATTTTTCTTCCAAATCACTTACTTCATTGTCTTGCATCGATATGGGAGAGGGTGGGTGGGAAACAACATTGAAAGCATAAAAAAGGGCATATGAGTGCATTCTTGAGATGACTTTTTTTGCAATTGAAGTTTCCAACACATCCCAACTAGTAATGGTCCCATACAACAATAAAAATAACCATTCACAAGCATTTCCATGAATATTTTGTGCAAATAATCGACATGTAACATTATCTTCAATGATATTGAAATCATCACATGTGATTTTGAAATTAAGCAAATGTTGCTTTGTTAGGGACCTAACCTCCCTAACCCCTCACATAGGTAGAATAATATATTTCCATGTAATAGAGGCCAATATTAATAAGGCCTATCAATAAGGAAGCATAAGTCAAATGTAAGAAGACCTAATAGAAGCTTCTGATTCTAGAGGGATCTTCCTCTAGATTGTTCTTTTGGATAGAAATATTTAGTATAAATAGGAGTAGATGGTATGATAAGTTTTGTCTTGGATATTATTGTAATAGAGCTCTGCTCTGTTGGAGGTTTCCCCCTCGAAGAGGCAAGTGAACATTGTTGTCAAGGTGCTCTTTCTGGTGTTATTCTAGTATTATTATGGTATTGTTCTAGTTATATCATTGTGTTCTTCCATTTCTAGATAAAATATTTCTGTTCTGCATACTATTTTATATCTGGAATACTACAAGTGGTATCAGAGCACTTTCCTTGGAAGAAAATTGTGGGTTAATTTTTTTCCAGGACAGAGACATATTCTGGTGTCTTAAAGCTACATAGATATGTTGTTACGCGTATAAACCCATTATCGGGGAGTCATACATGCAAGAAATACAAGTGGTACTCAAGCGCATATTTGTTGGCCACCCTTGTAACCCATGTTGGTACCCCTTCAAGTGGTAGCGCATCAGACAACACCTGTATATGAATCAACCTAGATCTCCTGAAGCCCTCCATAGATAAACTAATCGGCCACTTGACTGATATAGTGCCACTGAGAACAACACTTGGGAATATACTCTATATTGCCTGGGTAGTCGGGTAGTACGGCTAAGGGCACGGTCTAGCCTCCTTAGTTGGTTCCCTGAGATATTGGGTCGGGTACTACTGTTGGACCCCACACGTATATCATAGAAATATAGAATAGGGAAAACCCTTGTCTATAGACACCTTGCATACCCTAACCCTTGGGATGAAAACAAAAACATAATAGACAAGAGATATTGCTGTGCAACTATGCCTCCTGCATTCGAGTTGCGAAATTACTACACATTTCTTCTCGTTAAGAATTTGGGCATTTCAAGACTGCAATATTCTTCAGATCGGAGTATAACTCCATAGGAGTTAAAAAAAAAAAGTCAAGATCCCGTTGGCACCATTATTTGAGCCCTATCCCATTGGATTTCTCTCTTTTCCCTTATTGCAGTCATAACTATCATTTTTAACAATTCTTTTTTATTTATTTATTTTTTATTTTTTTTCCGTGGACCTGACCCGCTTCCAACACCCTTATTTGGGCCTTACCCCACTGGATTCCCCTCGTCACCCTGATCATCGTGATACACTTCACCCATAACCAATTTTCTATGTGGTCCCACACGTCCCTTTTTGTTTTCCCTCTTCATCGTGGCCCACACCCGTAGCCAAGACTGGGAAACTCACTTCAATTTCTTGTCCTCTAATTTCATAGAGACCCAACAGGAATTGAGGCAACTCAATGCCAATTTTTCCACCATCAATAAAAAAATGCATTCCTCCATAGACACCAATTTTTCCACCATCAATAAAAACATGCATTCCTCCATAGATGCCAAATTGGAAACCATCAAACATGACCTCACTACCTAGCTTGCATCCTTTACTAGCACAATCTGTGCCAAGATGAATATCCTTGCAGATATTCCCTCCTCTAACCCACCTTTTCACTCGGAAGGTGAAACTTCCTCTAATTCCCTGACTTTTCAGCCCCATCACTTTCAGTGTGACCTACACCTTCCACGTGTGGATGTGAACAAATTTGATGGATCGAATCCCACTGGCTAGGTAACTCAAATGAAACATTATTTATCTTTATATGGCATTACAAATGAGTTGGCCAAACTCCGATATGGTGTTCTCCATCTAGATCAAGAACGTTGGAAATGGAGAAAAAATGCTCGCCAAGGGTATGTGGCTTGGACACAATTTGTGGCAGATCTTTATGAATGATTTGACACTGACACCAACAATTTAGGTCCTTTGAAAAAATTGAAACAATATGACACAGTGGAAGACTTTATAACCTCTTTTGAGTGATTGGATTTCCATATAGAGGGCATGTTTGATGTTTTTTTCCAATAATGTTTTATTAGTGGCCTCAAGGATGATATTTTTGCCCATGTCCTCATGGCTCGGCCTCAGAGTTGGGTGGAAGATACTAAAAGAGCTAAGGAAACACAACAGGTTGTCTATTCTCAAACCCAAAAACCCTCCTCTACACCTTGCCCTAAACCAGTCACTCCCACTCCTCCTTCTACTCCACTAAAGATCTAGAAATTGACCAGGGAAGAAATGGTCAAATGCCAACTCAAAGGGATTTGTTATAATTGCGATGACAAATATTTTCTTGGGCACAAGTGTAAGGAACATATTGTTATGGCCATCTCCGAGGATGTTTCAGAAGATGATGTCGAGGCCCCCCTGTGGCCGAGTCACCTGAACCCACTGACATGACCCCACCCTCCGACCCTCCTGAAGTTGAATCGGTCATTTCCCTGAATGATCTCACTGGGTTCTCTGCTCCCCAAACCCTCAAGCTAATTGGTTACATTAAGAATATGAAGGTCATCATCCTTTTTGATAGTGGAAGAACCCATAATTTTATTCATCACCACATTTCCCAAGAAACTAATTGCTATATCAGTGTCGTCAATAATTTTCAAATCATGATTGCCAATGGCAGGTCCATGAAATGTGAGGGGCGTTGTGAAAATGTGTGTCTCCAAATTGGTCAGTACCACATGAAATCTCATATGTTTTCTATCAACATGGGTGGTTGTGACATTTTGTTGGGTGCAGAATGGCTAAGGACATTGGGTCCCATTCTCATGGATTTTAAGGAATTAACCATGCCATTCAACCAGGAGGGCCAACAATATAATCTCCAAGAAATCACCATCGGTTCCCCAGAGATCATCAGTTCCCATCGTATGGAAAATCTACTAAAAAAGGTCATTCTTTCATTATTGCTAAACTCCATGCCATTCATGCCACTGAGACACCCTTTGTGCTGCAGGACCTCCAATCCATCCTCTCCAAACATCAAGTTTTTTTTCCACTCCCCACGGACTTCCTCCTCCCCGTGGTGTTCATGATCATTCCATTCTCATTTTCCTCGGAAACCTTCCTCCCAATTTCATCCCTATTGTCATCCCTTTTCCCAAAAAAATGAAATTAAGAAAATTGTTCAATAATTTCTCACAATAGGTGTTATCCATACTAGTACAAGCCCCTATTATTCTCATGTGCTCATGGTCCTTAAGAAAGAAGGATCTTGGCGCATGTGCCCTGACTTCCACGCCCTCAACAAACTCACCATCAAAGAAAAATTTCATGTTCCTATCATTTATGACCTCTTGGATGAATTTAATGCTGCCCAGTTCTTTACTAAACTTGATCTTCGTTTTGGCTACCACCAGATATGTATGAACGAGGTAGACATTCCTAAGACTACATTTCGAAATCATGAGGGCCACAATGAGTTTTTTGTCATGCCCTTTGGCTTGTGTAATGCTCCCTCCACTTTCCAAAACCTCATGAATCATGTCTTTCATCCTTTTCTCTGTCATTTTGTCTTAGTTTTCCTTGATGATATCCTCATCTACAGTAAAACCTGGACAACCCATCTTTCTCATGTGGATCGAGTTCTACATCTACTCTCTCAGCACCAAATTTTCCTCAAACAATCTAAATGTACTTTTAGCACCTCAGAAGTCGAGTACTTGGGTCATATTATTGGCAAGGAAGGTGTCAGGGTGGATCCTAAAAATATTGAAGCTATACAGGATTGTCATCGCCTAAAGAATCTCAAAAGCTTGCGTGGATTTATGGGTTTAACAGGATATTATCATAAGTTTGTTAAGAATTATGGAAAGATTGCGACACCTATCACTACTCTCCTTAAAAAGAACTCTTGCACTTGGACTCCCATAGTTGATCAAGCCTTTCAAAACTTGAAGGTGACCATGTGCACCACTCCAGTCTTGGCCCTTCCTGATTTCACAAAGACCTTTTTCCTAGAATGTGATGCTTCAGGGAGAGGAATTGGAGAAGTCCTTATGCAATATGGTCGGCCTTTGGCCTTTACCAGCAAACAACTGTCGGAGCAACATTTGGGCCAATCAATCTATGAAAAGGAAATGTTGTCTATTCTGCATGCAATGGATCTTTGGCGCCCTTATCTATTGGGGAAACACTTCCAAATTAAGACATATCATCAAAGCCTCAAGTATTTTATGGAACAACGCCCTTCCTCCTCGGAGCAACAAAAATGGGCGACTAAGCTCTTTGGATATGATTATGAGATAATTTACAAGCAAGGCAAAGACAATGTGATTGTTGATGCACTTTCAATAAAATATGAAGATGAAGGGTCCCTTTTTTCCCTCTCCTTCATTGTACCGGATTGGCTCCAAGCTGTTCACTAGGAATGGCTACAAGATCCCAAAATTTCACATATGATCCAACAATTGCAGACCAATTCTCCAGTTTCCCAAGGGTACTCTTGGTACAATGATGAGCTTCACTACAAAGGTCGTTTGTATTTAAGTAAACAGTCACAAATTAAATCCACGATACTTTCTGAGCTTCATGCTACACTCACAACTGGGCACTTAGGGTTTACCAAAACCTATGACTAGGTCAAACGTTCTTTTTTTTGGGATGGTATGAAACATGGCGTTTGCAATTGTGTGGCAGAATGTGATGTTTGTCAACACAACAAGGGAGAAACAATCAACTCTCTTGGCACACTACAAACATTTCTGATTCCACCTGCTCTTTGGAGGGATATCTCTATGGATTTTATTGTGGTCTTACCTAAATCGGGCAATAAATCAGTCATCATGGTGGTCGTTGATCGTCTTTCCAAGTATGCTTATTTATGTGCTCTTCAACACCCATTTAATTCCTCCACTATGGTTCAACTTTTCATGGATCAGGTCTTCAAGCTTCATATCATGCCTCATTCTATTGTTTCTAACTGAGACCCCACTTTCACCAGCAATTTTTGGCAAGAACTGTTCAGCATACAGGTCACCCAATTTCATCTTAGCACAACTTATCATCCCTAGACTGATGGTAAAACTGAAGTTGCCAAAAAGTGTTTGGAAACATATTTTAGGTGTTTTGCATTAGAAAGGAAAAATCAATGGGATCAATGGTTACCACTATCTAAATGGTGGTACAACACTTGTTACCATACAACTACCCGCATGACTCCTTTTGAAGCAGTATATGGACAAAATCCACCTTCAATTCTCTCATACCTGCCAGGTGTCTCGAAGGTCTAGGTGGTTGACCAAATCCTTACAGTTCGAAAGGGTATTCTGTATACCCTTAAAGAGAATTTGGTCATGGCCCAGAATCGCATGAAGCAACAGGAAGATCAAGGTCGCTCTAAACGTCAATTTGTTGAAGGAGTCCAAACGTTTCTTCGACTACAACCTTATAAGAAAATCTCCCTCAAGGCTGACCATTGTTAGAAATTGGAACCCAAATTTTATGGTCCTTATACCATTCTCAAGCGTGTGAGAAAGGTGGCCTATCAGTTATCTTTTCCCAGTCATTCTAAGCTCCATCATGTTTTTCATGTCTCCTGCTTAAAGAAGGTGATTGGAACTAAGTGCCAAACTCAAACCAGTCTTCCCGATTTGGATGAAGAAGGTTCCATATGGTTGTATCCATAAGAAGTTTTGGACCAGCATGAGTGTATTCTGCGTCAACGCACCATCAAGTGTTATTTCAATGGAAAGATACAAATCCAATAGATGTCACTTGGGAACAATCTACCATTCTGCAACAATTTCCTCATCTCAAGCCTTGAGGACAAGACGAAGGAAGACATGTTAGCGACCTAACATCCCTAACCCCTCACGTAGGTAGAATAATATATTTCCATGTAATAAAGGCCACTATTAATAAGGCCTATCAATAAGGAAGAATAAGTCAAATGTAAGAAGACCTAATAGAAGCTTCCTCTTCTAGAAGGATATTCCTCTAGATTATTCTTTTGGATACATAGATTTAGTATAAATAGGAGTAGAGGGTATGAGAAGTTTTATCTTGGATATTATTGTAATAGAGATCTTCTCTTCTGGAGGTTTGCCCCTCTAAGAGGAAAGTGAACATTGCTATCAAGGTGCTCTTTTTGGTGTTATTCTGGTATTATTCTGGTACTATTCTGGTTATATCAATGTGTTCTGCCATTTCTAGATAAAATATTTTTGTTCTGCATATTATTTTATATCTGGAATACTACACGCTTGCATCCTTCGAAGTATTTCCAAAGAATGTGGGAAAATTTTCAATAGAAATGTATGTAATTTGAAAATCTACTTCTTTAATATTTAAAGGGATTCTATGTAGTCACCTCCTTCTTTGGGTACCTCTCTTTACTGCATCTTGAAAATCCATTGATGGGCTTGGTGGAGAAGGCACATGATCATCATAACATGAACAAAATTATTTGGAGGAGCCACCACGAGGATTTTCTTAAGATTCTTGAATCTTTCCAATGGAGTTGCCAAGGTATTTAAAAGTTATTTCAATGGAATTTCTAGGGAGTTCATTCTCCCAAAGCTTTGATGGTTCTTGGTTCTTCAAATATTTTAATGTCTGACTCTTGCCCAAAGATCCAAGAACATTGTCTTTGAGGTGATTCAAATATATCTCAATAAACAAAGTTACCAACTTAACCTGAACTCTCCAGAGTTCTGATTTTTTTAGAGTGACTATTTTACCCCTAAAGAAAAATGTGGCACTACCGGTAGCACCCGTTTTTTTGCAATGGTTAAAATTCAGACCCATTCAAACTCATTGCATTGACAATTGATGTCATTGTCATTGACAATTGATGTCATTGTGGAGAAATTGGCCCTTGAATCGAAAAATGATGCTCCCAATATTTTTTGGAGTTAAGATTATAACTTAATTGAAATTGTGGCCTTGACAACGACTACCATAGTCGATAAACAACTCAAAATCAATTCCTAAATCATAATTTAAAAATTATTTTTATATTTTTTTAAAATTTTCAATAAAAAAATTAATTAATTAAAAAACAAAAATCCGAGAATTATTTTTTTTAAAGTAAAAAAAAAAAAAACCATTTTTTTATTAAAAACTATAATTTTTTTTTATTAAGAAAAGTTA
>ML795193.1:176342-192281 GCA_009831015.1 Picea engelmannii
AGGCTACCTAAAATTGCTTCCAAATCAAGTCATAACCACCATCGACTCAAGCGAGGATGGCATAAAGACGCCTGGTCTTGGCTAAACTATTGGGGAATCATGGAAGAAACCATTTTGCAGAATAAAGATACTATTAAAAAAAATATCAAATCAAAATTTAAGGAAAAAATATGGTGTGATAAAGAGTTAGAGGAAAAAAGAAAATTAAGATATTATAAAGAAGTAATCAACCCTAATCTAGAAGATCAAAATTGTCTATCTATTTTGCCAAGTGTAAAGAAAAAAATAAGCATTGCTAAGATAAGAACAAATTCTCACGAGCTCCATAGTGAAACTAGGCATTGGTCAATTCCTAAAACGCCATGGGATGAAAGAGTGTGTCACCTTTGTGACACTAAGAAGGTTGAAGATGAAAATCACTTTCTCTTAGATTGTCCAACCTATACTCATATTAGATCTCATTTTCAAAATATTGATCACACTACCAACCTTCATAACCTCTTAACTCAACAAAAGTATGGTGATCTTGGAAAGTTTCTCTTAATGTTTTTCGAGCACAGAAACAAAATTCTAAAGAATCACAAGTAATCACTTACCCTCTTAAGGTCCGATAGACCAATTAGGTCTTAGTGGACGTTAATCATCATCATCATCATCATCATCATCATATTGCAATTTGGGTTTTGAATACATATTTTTATATATCTTTTTTTCTTCATTTGAAAAAAAATATATTTGCGAAGATTTTATTCTTTCTATTTATTTTTTTTTAATGTATTTTTTTTTTTTAAAGAAGAATAGTTAGTAAATAAATTTTCAAGTGACCATTTGGGGTCCAATTTTGGGTTGTTTATGTGTGTAAGGATATGTTGTCAAGGACACAATTTCAATTAGGTCGTACAGAGCTATAATTTTAACGTTTAAAAAAAAAAAAAAAAAAATTCTTTAGGTAGCATCACTTTTTGATTTAGGTGTTGATTTGAAGGTTTTTTTGAGCATCTATATGATTTTTTAAGGCCACGCTTGAAAAATATTGTAATTTTAACCCAAGCTAGAAAAAATGGTGCTACCAGTAGTGCCACTTTTTGATTCGAGGGTTGATTTTCATGTTTTTTATGCAAAACTATGGGTTTTAAGGGCCGAAGTTCTCATTTTGAGGTCACAGTTCTCCTTAAATAGGTAACTTTGTTAACAAGTTCTTTATAAACCCTATGCATCTAGAAGAAGTAAAAGTATTCTTGAATCTTCTTTTTGAAACTTTGAACCATGGAGAATCTGGTTCCTCAATCATATTTGAAACAAAGCCTTAGATATCTTGAAAACAAATCATTTCCTAGTGGAGTCACAAAAAATGTTGATGTTAAATTGGTCACAATCCCAACAACGACCTCACGAGGATAAAATAACCTTGTGTTTTTATAAAAGTGGTACTCCTCCGTAATTGTCCAAAATATGTAGCTTGATGTTTTTGGATTGGATTTACAAATGGGAGAATGCTAAACAACAAACCCCAAATCTTTATTGGTTTAATTTATGTATAGAGTGGTTCTTGATAACCAAATTGTTCTTTATGTGCAACATTTTCCGGGAGATAAACTAAGAAACTCTTTGACAATAAAAAGATAAATGAAGGCTTCAATATCAAAATAAATATGTGCTTAGTTTCATTATTACAACCCTCTGAAACACATGCAAATAGAAGATGCAACTAGATTTTTTTCACAGGAAAAAGAGTGAAATAGTGTTGATCATTTCAGAGAACTTTAAATGAGTTTTGCATTCAAAAATGAAAAAAATTTGATGGTTATACTTCAAAATTCTCGTGCTCAGAAATCCCAAGGTCTGATAAATCATTAAATCTACACCCCGAAGTAATTCTCTATGGAGTTTCATAAAATATATTCAACAATACAAAGCATTCCAACAAACCAATTGACTAATGCTCATATGCCAAATGCAAGGACTAAACCTCCACAAATCATTTAGACAATATTGGATTACATTTATTATTCACATAGATGGTTGTAAAGTAATCCATGATCTTTTTAGAGAAAGAGTCTTGGAAGAATAAAATAAAGACACTAAAAAATCTCATCCTTATGCTCAATTTAGAAATACAATCATAAAGCCTTGAGAAAAATAATGTTGAAGAAGAAGAAGAAGAAAAATAAATATCTTTATTTTCTAATCAGAGACTTGGTTGTATGTTGATGGATAAAAATGTTATCTTGATGATATGAACCTTTAATAATCCCACCTTCTTTGATGGTGCTCCCTTCTTTTAAAAAATTTCCCAATGCTTTCTTGAAATGCTTTATCCAAGTAGTTAGGGTTTTGTTCTTCTAGACGTTTCCACATGCTTCATTTTTGGACTAAGTCACTTAAATTAAAGCTTTATTAAATTTTCATTAATGAAATTAGGTCATTGGAATCCATGCCTCCAAGTGGGAGACACTTAATCCTTAAATAAAAGTTTATTTAATAAACTTTTGTTTCCAGAATTTAAAATTGATTGTCTAAACAAATTGGACCGTTTTTTAATTTTTTGAGCATGATAGCTGACTTCTCAACTATGGAAACTATTTTAGAAGTAATCTACATCATTTGAGATTTCCAACAATTCTTCTTGAGTGAATTTTGTAGTTCTAGATCTCAACTTATAACTTAGGGAAGTTGAGGTTCCAAACAAATTTCTCAGCAAGTCATGAAAAGTGATCTGATTGATATTTTAATTTTTGGAAGAATTATGGCCAAATTTAGCCATCGAAACCTATCCCATTATCTTCCTCAAATTATCTTTCCAACGAGGTATTACTTGCCCCAAAAAAATGTCTGGATCATGAGTTATAAGCTTTGGAAGATCACTGCTCAACATCCGTCAATCTATTTTGTGGATCGATCTTAGCCTTTGATTTAATTCCACCTATTTAGTCCCACATGCATTGTGGTGGATGAAGAATTGGTGTTTATAATGTAAAGTCCTTTCATATAATTCATGTGAAGTAAAGGAACTTATGGAGGTCTTAGTGTAGCTCTTTGTGCCTTAGAAAAATTCATATCTCAGTAATATTTTGGTCGCCCAATCGCTGCCCAATCATCACCCAGTCAACTTGTGAATGTCTGACACGTCACGTCCAATCTATTGAATTTTGTTATTTTCATATCTGATAATTATTGCCTTATGATTTAAATGCTATTGTTATCATAGAATAATCTCACACTGAAAATCTCAACAAGACTTAGCCGACTTGATGAGAGGTTTTTGTAAGTAAATATTGTACGAGATGATATATTACAATTGAGGGCCCCGATATATATACTTGGGAAGAGTTCCTTTTCATTTAATGGACATGTCTTTTCCATTATTGTCTTTTCATTAATTAATTTATTATTAATTATTAATTATTGATTATTCATATATTTATACATTATATTATAAATATATTATTTATATATTATATGTATGTTGATGATTATTTCCTCACATGCACGTCTAATTAATATAGATCACTCCATCATGGAGTAGGAAATGTGAGAGTACCTTGAGTCTATCCACTCCTCGTCAGGAGAAAGACTATGCTTGGGCCATTCACCACTAGCAAAGCTATGTGATTAAATGAGTCATTTCCCTTGCTCAAATCAACATGACCAATCTAGGAGAATGTCTGCCCGATGCTGCTAATTGGAGAAAAATCAACACAATCACCACCCAGTCACCTACCACGTGTCACTTGGAGATGTTTCCAGAAAAAATTAGGATAAGGGAAATAATATTAAAATAAATGAGGAGTTCACAGGGTTACGTGAATGCAAAGGTATATAAGATGACCAGTAATTAATGGTAAAAAAAAAGGTCATGAAAATGTTTAAGTATAAAGACTAAGTATAAGAAGCCACGTGATCTTGAACAAGCAATATGGTAGGATGATAGGGTGGGAGAGTGTGGCAGGTCGGTGGGATTTTGGTAAGAGTCTTAAGAATCACAATGGACTTGCGGTAAGAATTAGTAAGAATGAGTTGTAAAAAATTCTAAGTGTTGAGTACTGGATCATGATCGGGAGGAGAGGGGTATAGTATATGAAAGAATCATATTTGGGTCGGTGGGGTTGTGGTAAGAGTATTAAGAATCACCACGGACCCGTGGTAAGACTTAGTAAGAATGAGTTGTAAAAAAATCTAAGTGTTGAGTAGTGGATTGATATCAGGAGGAGAGGGGTATAGTATATGGGAGAGTCATACAAATCACCGACCCATGGATTTATGGAGGTAAGACTTGGTAAACAAAGTTGTAAAAAAATTATAAGTGTTAAGTAGTCGAGTTATAAAAAAATTCTAAATGTTGAGTAGTCACAGGGTAAGAGCACGTTAGGATGGGGGATAATATATGAAGGAGTGATGAAATCACAACAGACCCGTGGACTTGCATTAAGTCATAAAAACCCAATGGAATCATGATAAGTCATAAGAAATTCTACTAAGTGTTGGGGAGTAAGTCACGTGAAATACGGAAAATAAATATGGAAGGAAATGAAAAGGAAAACAAAAAAATGGAAATAACATATGGAAAATGGAAAATAAGAAGAAAATGGAAAATGAAAATGAAAATGAAAAATAAAATAAATGGAATATGAAAAATGAGCGTAGGAATGACTAAGTATGGTGAACATAGAAATGGTTGAGGAATGAAAGAGAGGAAAATGGTTAAGTGTGGAATATGGAGTATAGAAAATAGAGCGGAGGAGGGAAAAACGGTTAAGTATGGAGAGGAGAGTAAGGAATGAAAGAGAGAAAAATGGCTAAGTGTGAGAAGAGAAGTGAAGGGAATATGAGAGTAATGAGATAAATGACTAAGTACTAAGGACTACATGTTGCACATGGAAGGAGAGGATCACAACACTTAGAAAAAATTCCTCATGAATTCTTCAAATCTCTTCTTACAATCTCTTTGTCAAGTAATTGGACACAATTATGAGTATCTTGTGCATATGGACTCAGATTTTGATTCCACAAAATGCATGAAGCATATGAGACTGAGGGTTATACCATGAGCCTATGATCATTCAAAATTTCCTTCTTTTAATATATTTTTTTAATATTATTCCAAAGCGCAGAAAATCGAGGTGACCAAATTTTCAATCAACAATACCTCCCAAGCTAGAATAGTTGACTTGGAAGAAGCGTTTAAAACACAGAGGGACAATATTATTGATGAGTTCAAAAGGGAAGTTATTACAACACAAAATATTCACAAAGAACATATAGAAAAAGTGTTTCAAATTTTGAGTGACCAACTAAATAAAGAATTCGAGAGAAAACCCACATAGATGAAGGCCTTCACAAAGGAGAACTAGATTCATTTAAGTTGACATATTCTCAAGAAATACAACAGATGAAATCCAACCATGCACATGAGATAGAAAATTTGCAAACGTAACATATGGAAGCAACAAATTCATAAAACAACTGGAGGATAAAATCTTAGGGATAGAACAAGACAAACAGAGAATTGAAAAGGCTCTAGAAGAAAGAAAGAAGGGAACTCTTATCTTAGAAGGTGTGAAAGAAGAATCCAAAGCTACCAATGAAGAAATAAGAATGGTACAAAATAAGTGTTTTCATGTACTTAATGATATTAAGAGAAATAGGGATGATCAAATCAGGTTAGAAGACCAGATGGAAGAAATGAGGGACATATATCAGAAGGCTCGTGATGCCTTTGAAAAAATAGTTTATTGGTAGAGTGTATATCAAAGTCCACCAAATGCCTTACCAGTATATAATGCCAAACAAAAGATAAATGGCCAAGTCATATTTGATACCTAGAAGCCCCTCTTGGAAGACATCAAAAGCATCCAGAAGATAGTAACCAAAGCTTGCAATATATTATGGAATTCCTTGGATGATTTTCTAGAAGAATTTGGGATGAAAATCATGTTGAAAATTGATGATGTAGCTCCTAGTGAAGTTAGGATAATAGAGGTTGAAACCTAAAGAGATGCCAACCAAGAAAATATTGAGTAGATCATAGGAGTAAACAAAGAAGTCTTAAATGACCAGCTGAAGAAATCAATAAGACTGATCACATTGGCTAAAGAATTTAAAAGAAGACCGGGAAAATTTTAAAGATGGAAGTTACAACCAAGATCTGTGATGGTGAGATGGATTTGGAGAAAATGCAACTGAATAGGCTAGAAACAATCTTAAAAGATTGTGAATTGTCGAAAGAATATAAATACAAAATGGAACTTTAGAAAATATCATGATCATTGTATTCTATAACATACCCTTCTTATTTTGATTATTCTAAATGTGTAAATTCCGAATAGGGAATATGAAGCAATGGGTTGTAATTTTCATCTGACATGATGAAAACTACTAGATGCAAACAATCTCTTTTGTTTTATAAAAGAGAGCACTGTGAGAAGAAGAATACTTTTTCCCATTGTATATTTGAACAATACTATTATTTTTGAATGAATAGAGAAAGAGACACTTTGGAAATTTATGACTCAGATAAATGTCTATGAGATTTCTCTTTCGACATCTTTCTATCACTTAAATGTTAAAGAAATTTGTTGTATGAATTGTTTATTCACTCGGTTCTTAATGTTTATGATGTCATTGATTTCCATATGAGTACATAACAATGTTATGGATATAATATGCAATTAATTGTTATTGTATCTATATCATTGTTATGTTCATTTATTACTTGCATATATGAATTACTTATGTTGTTGGTAATAACATTTTCTACTGTGCTCATACTCTTTTAGTTTGTGTAGAGACTAAATTAATTTAAGTCTATTAAATTCATAAATTGAAATAGTAAACTTCTACTTCTACGCAAAAAACTCAGTAATTTCTTTTAATTCGGCATATACGCATGTTAAATTAATTAATGAACAACAATTTCATAACAGAATAAGAATTACTTAACAAAATAATACAAATTTACCTCTTCCTGATGCTAATTTCTCTATTGACCCGGTTGTCTAGCCTGCTGCTTTGCTGCTACCTGATGCGCTGACCAACTCTTCCCAAACTGTGTTTCCTCCCTGCCAGCTAGGAGCAGCCTGTCTGGCTTCCTAGCTCCAGGATACCGTAAAGATATCCTGGCCCCCATGCCCAAAACCCCTAGCAACCCAGTGCCCCCCATAATGATCCTCCAAGACTGCAGAACTCCAACACAGAACCAGGAAATCCAAGCCAAGAAACCAGAACTTTCTTTGTTTAGTTAAAACCATGTTAGGGCAATTAATTACCTAATTATTTTTTACTTAATAATCCCTAAGCATATATTCAACTAGGGTTGTTACAGTTTGCTCCTAATCAAGATAGGATAAGTTAACATAGATTAAGTTTAGAATAGTTTTAGATAACAATAGTTAAATATTTAGTTCATATTTTAATTCATCTGAGAATATTTTCTTCTCAGATTCATAATTGAAGATCTTTTAGAGTGGCAACCAGGCCGACATACTGGTTGGAAATGTTATCCCAAACAAGAGTAGTTCTAATTGGGACATGCCATTGGGCATTCTTCCTTACCTATTTGACAGGCCATTTGGACCTGTCAACAAGTTGTTTCCTCGTAAAAATTTCTTAGGAGTGCGTAATTTTCATGAATTTTTATAATTTTTAGACATTTTTTAAGGTACACGCATCCTTGTTGAAGGAAAATTTCATGTGCACGCTCCTTTTATGAGAATAAAGTGTGTGTGGACTGATAAGGAGGATTTTTGGACTAAGTTAAGAGTGGGCCCAAGCTACAAAGGAGTAGTATGAAGGGGATAATGGCCAAATAAAGGCATATAAGCCATAAGGGTGGCAAAAGGTACTATAAAAAGATCACTTTCAAGACAAGGCAAGGTCTGTATGAAAGGATGGTTATGTATTTTGGTTTATTTAATGCACCAACTACATTTATAAAGTTGATGAATGGTGAATTGTGTCCCTATTTATATTCATTTGTAATAGTGTATTTGGATGACATATTGGTTTATAGATCTACTTGGGAGGAGCACATCTCACATATCATGCAAGTGTTTGAGACTTTGAAAAGGTACGTGTATTTTACCAAAATGAAAGAAGATGTATCTCAATATATTATAGGATTCATACTTTGTTGTACCAACAATCCCAATAATATAAATTAATCTTTATACTATCCCTTACCTATACCCACTTGACCTTGGAAAAACATTTACATGGATTTTTTGAATGGTTTTCCAACAACTAGGAAGGGACATGACTATTTATTTTTGGTAGTTGATAGGTTCAATAAGATGTGCACTTTTATGCCTTGTCAAATACTATTAAAGGACAAGAAGCAACATACATGTTCTTTGAATAGGTTTAGGTGAACTTTGTGATACCAAGGAGCATCATCTCAAATAGGAATACCTGTTTTCTCAATTCCTTTTGGACCACATTTAGGTAAAAGATGAACACCAAGCTAAAGAGATCTACAACATTCCATGTGCAAGACAAATGGGAAAATATAAGTATTCGATAGGATGTTGGTTCAAGTTTTGAGGGGTTACAATCAAAAGAATCCAAAGTCCCGGGATGAAAATCTAATCTACATTTAACACTCTTATAAAAAAGTAATCCATACTTCTACCAATAAGTCCCCTTTTAGAACTTCATTTGGGTATTTTTTGCCTTCACCCTTGGATGTTGTTTATAGACAACAAGGAGGAGTGAGAGAAGAAATCATAGGTGAATCATTGAAAGTAGAGAAATTTGTTGAAAATATTATGTAGATCCATTTGTAAGTACATGAGATACTAAAGAAATCATAGGAAAGGTACAAAACCTGACATGATTAGCATAGAATTGAGAAATCATCTAGTGGGAGATAGAGTTTGGTTACTATTAGGATATTTAGACATTTAGGAGTTAGTTAAGATCGACTTGGTTTAATGTGTCATTAGGTAAAATTGTGTTTCTTAGTGTGTTTATTTAGTATGTATTATTATGCATTTGTAGTTAGGTAATTTGATGGTCACGATATGTTCCTGACATAGAGTGATTCGACGGATCATATTCTACTTGATCTTAACGGATAAATTGATCGTTGGATTAATACTCAGTTGATACATCATATCTATTTAAAGAGCATGGAGGGTCATTTGTTGATGATTGATTGTGAGAAACTCTTGTAAATCTCGTTGTAATATTTTCTTTTTCATTAATAAATTGCTCCAAGTGGCCACATTGAATGGGGTCATGGATGTTTCCCCATAAGGGTTTTACCACGTGGAAACATCAATGTGTTGATTTTTTACTTGGTTGTGTAAATGGTTATTGAAGGTGTTCACCCTATGTTGGAATACTTGTGTTGTCAAACATGGTATCATAGCGCATTTTAAGACTTTCTCTCGTTATAGATTGAGATCTTGAATCTGTGTTGTCACATCTCTGGTTTCTACCATTTCTTTACATTTTTAGGTTGAAAAGACTATTCCATTGCATCTGGAGCACTCATTTCAGTCAGGAACACTTTTCATTTCACTCGAAAAGGTTTTCATTTGTATAATATACAACTATTTCAGTCAGATCTAGAGGTATAAAGCCCAATTATGCCATTTTTAAATTTTTGTAGAGATAATATTTCAGTTTTATTTTGGTTTTATGTTTTTTTATTTTCAGGTTTCTTCTCTTTTTTATTTGCGTATTCTCTTTTCCCCATGCTCCATGTGATCTCAGTGAATGAGAAACAAACCAGAAAAGGTTTTCATGTTTTTGTATGATCTTTACTGTGTGCTCTGTGTGATCTATGTAAATAAAAAACAGAGGGAAACTTGTGTTTTACTGGTAAGCTAACTGAGATATAACCCTTTTTTTCGTCGAGGAGAAAAAAAAATCTTGGTGAAAAGAGTTTTTTTTTAGCATGTTCTCCAATGCCATCTTCCACAACAACAACAACAACACCCCCAATCCTCCTTATAAACAATATAATATGTTTTGCACTAGCTCACTTGGTTAAAAGTTGTTTTATTAAGTAAGAGGTCTTGAGTTCAAGTATCTTTTTTGTTACCTTTGTTGAAAAAGTTCATGCAGGCATTGTAAATAGTACTTCACTTAAATTAGAAAAGTGAATCACTATAAGTAGCTTTAATATTTTATTTTAAGTTATTTATTTTGCATGCAACATTTATTTATAAAGTAACTTCATTGTAAAAGTCATCACCACTTATTCTATAAAAGTGGGTCACTTCATAAGAAACTTATTTGTAAAAGTGAGGTTATTAGGAGGGGTATCACCACGTGGACCAACTTCTTCTTCTTTCCACGTGGATCTTTGGTGACCTTTTATGCCTTTTTTTCAAAATGGCATAACTTTCACATCCGAAGTCCATTTTCAATGTCATTTTTTTTAAACCTATTTTTTTGAGATATTTCCATCCAAACCATTATTTTCATTGTTTAAATCTATATTCTTTGCATATTTAATATGGATTCTCCTAATGATATTTTTCTTACCATCACCAACTACTTCTAATGGAAAACCCATATGGAGGATTTATCAAGAAGTAAATGATTGTACCGGATTACATTTGGAAAAGAACAAGAACCCACTGATGATGAAAAGTATTCCAAATGGATTAATAGGGATGATGAAGCTCGTTGACTAATCATAATGTCCATCTCTCCTTATTTAAGGTTTCATTTTAAAGAAATTAATGCCCCCAATAAATCTTGGGAAAATATTGAATCTATGTTTGGTAAACAAAATATTATTCAAGATCACTAGTAGAAAAATCATTTAATTACTTTAAGTCCAAATGATGTTCCTTCCATTGAAGATTACTTATCTAAGTTCAAAACACTTAGACTTTTGTGTATAGAGTGCCAACTAAATTTGAAGGAAGATCGATGCATATATGTTATTCTTTCTAATATTGGTAGTGCATATTATATTTTTGTATCTACCATTTATGCTAGTAGAGAAGCTCTAGGGAGTACTTATAAAGAACCCTCTCGTGAGTTCTTTTGTGATGCTCTAATTCTAGAATAAGATAAGCTTGTGCAACTTGGATTGATCTGCACTGTAGGTATATCCAACAAATCCTTAGTGGCCCAACAAAAATATAAATACAAGAATCCCAAGAAGCAATATCCTCACCACAACAACAAACAAAACAAGGGTCCCAAACCCTATTCTTCAGCTTCTACTCCTAATGGTGACAAAGGAGCAAAATCTAAAAATAAGAGGACTGAAAACATTGCAACTTTTGTGGGAAAGATGGTCATGTGGAGTCCAAATGTTTTAAGAAGATGGAAGCTTTGGAAGCAGCTGTAACGTCCCCCAGCCCGACCAAGGGACATTACAATGAAAAATACCCATAAAAACAAAAACTTCAACAGCTAAATATTTTCCTGTAGCTTTCAGCTATGGATTTAAACCAGAGTTAACTGCTAACTGCTACCATCATTTACATGCATCTACAACATTATAAAACAAACATTAAATGAAGCTAATGAACACCATTATAACAACATATAAATATGTTTTCATACTCAGAGAAAAACACAACAATTAAACACATAATATAACAGAACAACAAGATAAAACACCAATATTATGAGAATGTTTGTGCACACAACTGCTTGGGATGGATGTTCCACCCAACCATAGACTGACTATTCAAAATATCAATATCCAGTCACCCTCAAGATGAGGCTAGTAATCCACAAAAGAGAGTGGTCTCCCTCTGTCCACTTACAACTCATAAAACTCACAACCTACTGGTACCTTCCTACAACTATCCCAATTATCCACCATCTCTCTTTCTCTTGACATGCTCAACCCAAGGACTATACCCCTTCACTAATCTCAGTACCATGGGGATTTCATTCGTTTATCTGGGTCTCTCTAGCATAGATAATGATGAATCTCTCAGTTGGGAACTCAAGGAAACTCACTGCTAGGAAAAACTACCAACAAACGACATCAAACACCTGTTATTTTAGTGAAACTCACTCAGGAGATCACTATTCAAGCTTGACAACCTAGCTCTTCAGTATTCATATCCAATTCTATCCAAATATGCTCCATCATCCTCTATACTTTTCCCTCCATGGCTGCACCATCTCCAAGCTCTTCTCCTTGCTCTCTTCTTGCTCCTCATGCACAAAAAATCCTTGTGTCCAAACTATTGTAGCTACCCATACAAATTTACTCTTGTTTGTCTTGATTTCTTGACTCACACACTTCCCCAAGATGATTGTACTCAGTCCCCCGGGTGCCCAATAACTATGGTATGTGACCACTCACACCCACCCTCTTACATGTATTCAATGATTGACTTTGGGAACTCTCAATCATAAATTAGAAGGTTCATATGCCAATAGAAAATTTAGGAAAATTGGTTGAATTAGTATACATGGGTAACTCTCGAGTCCCCCCTTGGACCCCTCTTGGCCATTATTCTAAAAACTCCTCCCTCTTGTGGATTAATTCATCCCCCATCTCCGTCCATGCCCCCTTAGCAATTGGAATCACATTTTATTATTAACATTCATAAATATAATTCGCATATTACATCGTTTGGTCATAACCACATATTATATCTACATTAAGCATTAATTAAACTGGGGATTATAGTGGGGATGTTACAACAGTGATGAAGAAGCACAACATAAGTATTGATTCTTCTTCTTCTAAATCTTCTTCTCATGGGCATGCCCTTTCTATGTATGGTTTCTCCTTCAATACAACTTCTACTTCTTCTTCTGATGAGTGGCTTATTGATTATGGAGAATCTTATCATATGGCTAGGGATAAAGCCATATTTTCTACTCTAAATGAATGTAACACTAAGAAAATATTTGTTGGTGACGATGGATCTCTTAGTGTTGTAGGGTTTAAAACAATTCAAGTAGATAATGGTCATTTGAATGATGTATTATGTGTTCCAAGTCTTTCCCGCAACCTTCTATCAATATATCAAATCACTCACTCAGGTGAAGGTAAAACCGTAGAGTTTTCACCTAACCAAGTTGTAATAAAGGATTTAAAAGATCATAAGCATGTTCTCGCAACTCGAATTGCTTATGATATTATTGGGTTGTACAAGTTTGACAACTTTGGGTCATCATTTTTTCCATCAGTTTTTGTTGCTCATAGTAATAACTTGAGAGAACTTTTGCATGAGCAGTTCGGCCATCTAAACTATTTATCATTGCAACAACTATGTAAACAACATATGGTGATTGTTCCTCCTCTTGTTTCTTGCAAATATGGTGTTTGTGTTGGTTGTGTTCTTGGAAAACATCATCAGGAAAATTTTGACAAATGTGCCTCTTGGCATGCCTCGACCCCTTCGTAGATTTTTCACAACAACTTGTGTGGTCTGTTTTCTTCTCCTTTTTTTTATGGGTGCAAGTATTTCTTAAGTTTCACTGATGACTTCTCCAGAAACACTTGGTTTTATGTCTTAAAACTTAAGAGTGAAGTGTTGGTTGTGGAGCCTGATTATCTTCCTGATTCAAAGGCCTTTACTTTCAGTCGTGTTTATACCCCATGAAGAATTTATACCCCAAAATAATGTACACTCCTCCATGTGAGGGAGTGTAGGGGGGATTTCCTCCCTTTCAAGGTGGGGGAGGCCATCCCACCGATTGGGGGGTCCGGGGGCAAGCAGGTCCTCGATGGGGTTTCGGAGGTGAAGCCCTCGAAGGAAAAAATTCCTTGTAAATGCAGCATATTGTAATTTCATAGAAAATATGGATCGTTCATTATAAAGTCTCATATCTGATGGTAGAAGTTATGTTAGGGTTTTTTTCCCTAGAAGAAAACCCTCTTTTATGAGGGAAATGTATTGTGTCTATGTATCATTGAGAATATTTTATTCTGAGTGAGGATAATGTGAGAGAAAGAAGAGGAAGTTTTTTTTAGGATTAATCCGTAAGTGCGGACACAAACCGATCTCCCTAGATCCACCTGGATCTAGAACAAAACAGGACAGAATAATACTCTTTCCCTAGATTTAGACTATTGAATGAACTAGGAGGCAAGAATCATAAACATACCTTATGATCGCTTCCTTCGGTCTCTGTTGTACCAGCTTCGCTCCAATGCTCTTGTGCCATCCAGACTAGAACCGCTCAAACCAATTGAAGTGAAAACAACTCAATATATTCGATAGTTAATCTATGCATATGATCAAGGAGTTATGCAATAAAGTGACGTTAGCTTTATGGGAAAGGGACATATTACTGTATTAAATTGATAGAAAGTAAGAATTACAACCTGAGCCTTGATGTTGCAAACATCCTTTCAATGGCTCCTAGCTCTGACACACACACTTTCTCATGCATGAAGAAAATCAACCACTTTTGATAACCTTGCTGGTGTCTCTAGCTACTGTAGCATCAGTCCTTCATACAATTTCTACTAATTCTCCAATAATTCTCTTGCTAGTTTGCTTCTAACCTTTTCCATGAGCATTCCCCTCAATATATAGGAGAGAATGAATTAGTTACTTGGATAGGAATGATCCCAAGATATCAGGAAAGCCAGTACTTAGATAACCATTCGAATGCCATCTCATCTTTCTAGAAGGTTCGAGAATTTCATATTTTTCCCTTCTTTAGAAAGTGTTCGCATCCTAGTATTTAGGTACAGTGCGAACTTCTCGCACCCTGCCTTAAGGCAGCCTGCGAGAATCATGCATTCTTGTAGGTAAATGTATAGACTGCCTGCGAACCTCCCTTAAAAATGTGATTTATGGAAAGAGACAAAGGTAACTTTTCTCAGGATAAAGTTTTAATGAAGAGCCTGAGTTCCCATCATTATTATATCAGTATGACAACCAAAATCATGGATAACAGAATGCCCCCCAAAGTCTGAGATTGGAACTAGTGACAGTCGATATACTTTGTAAGCTGCATGTGTGTGTCAAGAACCAAGAGCACATCTAATCAGAAACCTGCAAACATCCAAGCATCGACAAAATATCATATATACCAATTCTGAGGTAGGCATTCCCATGCTCAGATCATAGACTGATGACATCATAAACAAAGGTCATGGCCACCAATCATACATTGTGGATCCATGCTGTCACAATATAGCATAGCCACTTGAATACACTGTGGATCTATGCAACAAATTTTCAATCAAGATGACATAGCCACGAAACATACACAGTGGATCTATGTGTCGCAAATTATACATACTCCATCGCAACCTGGATCACTAAGACAATATCCAGGGTCTTCAATCTCGTCGCCCAAAGTACGAATCTAACCATGTGATTACAGGTGTTGAAGTCGAACATGGAAGAAACCACTTGATTACCGACCATTGATGTAACCGTTAACAAGTGCGAGGGAAATCACCATTGATGTCAATGACTCCCAAGGTACTATAGTACAATCCATCAAATGTGAATAAATGAGTTGATGTCGAAAATCCGATGGAATCTTTCGATCAGGGGTCAATGATGTAAAACCACTGTCGAAAGCGAGGAAACTTGCCATTGAGGCATACAAGCTCCAACGTACTAAACAATTTCTAAGTCTTGATTCCGGATAATGAGCTGAAGTTGACGGAACAAAACTCGTCACGGGAGGGCCTTGATGTATCCCCCATCAATGACACGAAATAAGTAACAGAGTTTGAAGGTGAAACAGAGCATGTGGCAATTGGACTGGACACAGGGAAGGCTGACACAGAGAGAATGGATAACTGCAGATGGCCGACTCAATATAGGTTTTAAATGGACTTCTCTTGAACATATGAATGACACGACCAATGATTTGGCAGCATTGACTCAAATATGACACATGGAAAGACCTTGTAATCAATCGAAAGAGAGACAGATGGATTTCCCAAACCAGCTTCAAATGATGAATAGGGGGTGTCATGTTCAAGAGCGACACTTACTGCCAATCAATACAAAGATGAAACATATCCCTTTCCCA
>ML795193.1:218235-284965 GCA_009831015.1 Picea engelmannii
GACAAAATCAAGAAATGATAAAGTAAGGTGACAAAATCAAGAAGGAATATTTAAATGATAAAGTATTGGAGAACTTTCTATTTATGGAAAGTGGTTAACCCCAAAATAAGGAAAATAGGTTAAGTGACCTAGAAATGGGTTAATATTATTTAAATGATAAAGTAAAGTGACAAAGTCAAGGTGGATTATTTAAATAATAAAGATAAGTGACAAAATCAATAAATGATAAAGTAAGGTGACAAAATCAAGAAGGAATATTTAAATGATAAAGTATTGGAGAACTTTCTTTTTATGGAAAGTGATTAACCATAAAATAAGGAAAATAGGTTAAGTGACCTAGAAATGGGTTAAGTGACCAAAAAATGGGTTAAGTTACCTAGAGGATGAAAGTATAAATAAGATAGCAATGGTCTCTTGTAGATCATCCTTTTTGTGGATCAATGGAGAGCTTCTTGTGAGAGCTTCTTGAGAATATTTGGCGTGGAACACTTGAGAATATTGAAGATCTATAGGTGACTGAGGTAACCAAAGGATATATAAGCCTAATTTTAGAGGGAAGGTGAAGAAAATAGGGCCGAAATTCAAGGGAGGATAAATTCTTTTGATGATGCTTTCTAAGGTATGTTATTTACAGGTCATCTCACCATTTTTGCAATAACGTTTTTTCTATATTGATTCCAACCATGAGATTGATATGACATTGAGGAAACATATCCAAGTATCTGTGGTAAAAAATTCATATTGTGGGTCGTTGTATGTTTGGATATACACTCTGTGGAAAATAGGGTTTGTGGCTAGTCCTAAAACTAGTCTAAAACAGGTGTTTCGGGTAAAAATGTTATAACTTCTTAATAACAGATCCAAATTCAGTGAGACAAATTGTGTTGGCTATATTACAGTCTTTAGTATTATGTGTAAAATTTTCAGATCATTTCAAAAAATATTACGTGCGGTCACGCTATAGAATAAGACAAATTCAGCAAGGTATGCCATTTTTTCTATAAATCCTTTTATGAGAGGTTCCGAGTAGTGACACCTGGAAGAAATGAATAAAACACACTGAAGAACATTGTATATCAGTTTCAGATCTTTATTCATTATAGGTACAAAGTTACTATTATTTCAAGTTAGGGTTGTTGACTAATCCAAAACTAGTAATGGTTGAGACAAACAGTTGATGAGTCGGCACATACATGAGGTGTATAGTTGATGATGTTGGTACATATTGATGATTCATTTTTTATGTGTTTTTGACACATGATTGGTATATACTTGGTACATGGTTGGATGCACTTGTTTATGGTACGGGTTGATTACAGGTTGTTTGGCACAGGTTGGTGCATGGTTGATGCACTTATTTATGGTACATATTGATGTTTGTTGAGGATTGTTGGCACTTGGGCAGACCCAGGGTTCAACGCTACATAGCTTACCAACAAATCCCTAACTACTGACCCTTTCGACAACACTTGCGAAGTAGATGAAGTCTCACCCAAGGTAGAGGTAGGGGTGGTTGCAGGAATTAAGTGTCTACAACCTTAGCTGGGACACATATATGTGATTATAACTCTTAATATAGCACTTAGCACTGTTGGTTCTTTATTATGCAATCAATAACCACTTCACTGGTATAACAGAGCTTTGCAGCATTCACTATGAACTAGAATATTCAAGCACTTAGCATCAACATGTTATTCAGATCTAACAG
Source organism: Picea engelmannii (assembly GCA_009831015.1). NCBI lineage: Eukaryota > Viridiplantae > Streptophyta > Pinopsida > Pinales > Pinaceae > Picea > Picea engelmannii. The sequence goes on from ML795193.1 coordinate 219,944, forward strand.
ATCAAGCACTTAACATATACACATGGATCATATCTAACATTCTACACACCATAAGCACTGAGCATAAGCATATATATCATATCTATCTACTCATCTCAAAGCACTTAGCAAATAATCACATCAATGCATCAGAACAAGGCAGAAAGTAGACAACATCCTATTTACATCATTCACCCCCACCCTGGGGTTGCACCCACCAACTCTTCTTTATTATCGTCGGCCAATCGATTACAAGCACAGAGCCTTAGAAACCCTTACTCTGCACAGGACAGAAGATCTGCGCAGCTCTCTACATCCTTTTTCCTTGCCTTACAACACAAAGCCTTCTATATCTTCACACAGGGACTTGCGCTAAGCTTTGCAAGTTTATATAGAATGCAGAAAACCTTTGATCACGTAGATCCCTTCTTGGCACTTAGCCTATATCACATAGATACAATATTCGACTACTACTACTTTCTTACCTATCCTTATATTTATACATACAAAAGTGGCCTAAGCATGGGTAAACCCACGGGACAACATCCCTTTCCCATTACATATTCCCAAAACCCTAAAAGGGACCCAAAAGTGGGCCAAGATTCCACAATCTCCGCTTCATTCGGCGCTCCATCTTCGACAAGCTGTTGAAGTCCCAAAAATGGTCAAACATGACCAAGATTATCCCAAAACTTGGTCAAGGGCCAATAGGCCCCCAACACTCACTTGTGACTCATCTCGAGTCACTCTGGTCTGATCAATTCGGCCTCGAATGCTTCGAGCTTGGATCGAGATGCTTCAACCTGCTGCAGTGCTACGACCTCTTGCTTCGTGAAATCTTGGATCACTGTGTCATTCACTGGCCCTTCTAAGCGTTGTTCTGTGGTGATGACGATCTTTTCCAGTTCGGCTCCTTGGCTTTCAACTTCAGTGAAAAGTTGGCATGGCTTTTCTTGCACTGGTTGAAGTCATTGAGAGACTTTCATCACTTTACTTTGAATTGTGTGGATCTCTTGTTGGGTCGTGCATTGTTCTTGAAACCTCTTCATTCTTTCAACTGGTGTTAAGGCCTTCAGCTATGCCTGTAATGTATCGGCGTGTTGCTTTGATTCTTGGAGCTTTGACTCCAATGCTTGTAACTCTGGATTCTCCATGAGGTTCTTGTAAGTTTGGGCACTCCAGTTACTCAGTTGCTTGCATTCCAAGGTAATATCTTTTAATCTACCAACTGCGTTGCAGACAGTTGCTTCCCTTAGGTCTCTTACCTCTTGTGTATTTTTGGGTACAACACAGAGCTCTAGATCTATGATGCGTTGCTGTAGCTTCTGGATCACGTCTTCGAGTTGTGCCACCTGCTGTGGGATTACTTCTTCGGTCTGTACCTCAATGACTGTCACATAGCGAAGTGCTCTGTTGACCACTTCCTTTACCTCCAGTTGCTCTGCCAGCAACTGTTCCTTTTCTTGCTATAGTTGTGCTTTCTCATCATTCCATTTTGCTTGGAGGGCACTCTTTTCTTGTTCTGCAGCACTATGTTTTTCTAAAAGTACTTCTTGTACTTGTGTCAAAGCCTAGATGGCTTGCTCTGCTTCATCTTGTGCTTTTCAAAGTTAAGCCTTGATTGAATCCGTGATTCGGTGGAGTTGAGCTGGCTCATCTCCTTCTTCTGGTGTTCCAACTAACAGGGGCACAGTGGAGACTGCGCATCTCGACTGAAGTTCCTGATGCACTCCTTAGAGCTCTATCTCGAACCGACTTTACATCGCCTCCTACTTGGCTTCCTGCTTCTCTGCAATCTCTAGCGAAGCATCGTTTAATGCAATGATGATGAAGTTAAAGTCATCCGGGGTGAGGACAATCTCGAACTTGGTCTTGGTTGCTTTCGTTTTCTTTCTGGATGAAGGATTCTGGGGGGACACCTTTCTTTTCTTCGAGGGGTCCTCCTCATCCTTATGCGATGTTTCCTCATCGATCTCTTCGCCAACACTTCCTTGCTCTAGTGACATAGACGCAGTCTTCATAGATGTGTTGTCTATATCCTGAACTTCGTCAGGATTATTTGTTTTACTAGGTTCGGGTGTATCCTGCGCAAATTCCGGACTGTCTACATCGAACAACTTCGCAGGGTTGGCTGGGATAAGGAGGTCCGTTGACCATTCCTTGGTGATTTCCTCTAAATCTTCCTCCGTAAGCTTGTAATAGGACTGAAACTGCTACTTATGGCCATCTACATGTGATGTTATATAAATGAAGTGGTGGTCCACGCTGAACTTCAATAGGGGCCGAAACCTATGGAGGGTATTCGTGGTCATACGAGGCTCAAACTAGATGGCTACTTTCAACTAGCTGTAGTAAATGTGGAAGATGACATTTGACTGCCATTGCTTGTTCATATCGTTCGAGTACCACAGGGTACTAAACTTCACGGCCAATGGTTCAAAGGGCTTGATTTCTGAGAAGGTCGCACCTTCCAACATCTCCCATGAAATAAATGCGATCAGTATGAGGAGCCAGCTAAAGTGGAACTCATATCCTTGGTCTTGTGCTTCCCTGCAGTCCAGTTCCAATTGGTTTACTAGGTACTGTGCCCAATTCATCTGAATTCCTTCTGTGCACTTCCCTACGAGGCCAACGACGAATCCAGTCACTTGGGTGGGTCGGTTCTTGCGAACTAGCTTGCATGTGATCATCTAACATGCAAGGTGAACTGCGCCTCCCTAGATAGAGGCTACCTTGTAGCCTCACATGCCCTTCTCGACATCGCCATAAGTCTCTTTGATCCTCTATGCTAATGCTCGGTCTGAGGTCTTTCTAGGGTAAAAGTCCCGTCGGTTGGGGCCTTGCATACTAATCCCAGTGATCTGATTGATCAAGGTTGGATCCACAGTGATGTGGCGGTTCAACCATAAGTATCCTCTGTGGTAGTAGGAAAACAACAATTTAATGCATGCGTTCACTTCCTGGTGTCTGCCGAAGTGAGGGATCTTCATCACATTGAGTAGTGTGGACTATGCGAGGTTTTGGGTCCATGACTATGGGATAATCTTTGAATTCTTTCCTTTGGTTCTGTTCAAGTACTTATGCGGGGCGAGCATGTTGTAAGCCTTTCTTTCATCGAGGTTGAAGTCGCTAAACTTCAATGGTGCGAGCTTATCCTGGTCAACACGAATTTTGCTCACCCCTTTCGGGAGGTACGCAGTGACCAAAGCATACTAAAAATCCCTAGGCACAATGTCTTTGTTCACTGCGCCACTCAGAGGAGGTATATACGTAGGTAAGATGCTCAGAATCAACTTGGCATTTGTGATATCGTCTCTATGCTTCGTTCTTATCTCTGTCACGATTTTGGAAGTTCTTGCTCCGCGAGTAGTCGATGGAAAAGATTGGAATCCTCCTGTCGATGATTCTTGCACACCTGCAGACATCCTTCTTTCCGACATGACTTTCTCAGTCCTGATATCAACGAGTACTTCCTTCGCAGATTCTTCAAGTGCGCTAAGCTCCTCGGACATACGCGCTCAGGGTTAATAATATCAGGTTCATGAAGTAATGTAGACATGACAATAAGATGGAAAGTAAGAGTGTAATGATCACTGGACAATCTTAATCAAGGTTTCGATCTCAAATTCTCGAGTTGGAAAAAGTGTTCTTCGTGCATGACGTGACGAGCTAAATAGGTGAGTCAATAATGGTTGGCTCACAACGGTCATTACCATCCATTAACTCCTGTTCGATCCATTATCACACGGCCCAACGGTCTAATAATGCCTCTTTATTTCTTTTCTGCCCGTTCGGAGTGGAATTCAAACAGATATATCGGTCCAACGGCTATATTTCTTCGTCATGGCAAAGTACTCTATGTCGTTGTTCTGATATCTTGACGAAGCTCCAATTCTGCATTTTTTCTTTATGCGAGGTCTCTTCTAGAGCCTCCTGTAACCTTTCAGTATTATCCCTTTTCTTTCTTAACTTTCTAGCCTTCTTTCTAGTGAGCTTCGTCTCGGTAATGATTTTATCATTCCGAGTCTTTTCTTCTTTGGTCTTAGTTACTTCACACTGTTGAAATTTTTTACTAAGGTTCTTGTGTAATACTTCTTCCTTGTCTTGGATACATAATTCAATCTTCTGGGGATCCTCTAGTGTTCTGTTAGCCTTGACATCTGAGTTTCTAGTATTAACTATCTGTGATCTTCTCTTTTGTTCCTCAATCAAGTGCGCGATCCTTTTGGTCATAAAGTCTTTTAACTCTTGCTTCTTCTGTTCCAAAACTTCTTCTTCCTCCTTTCGTCTGGCTTGATCTCTATCAATCCAAGGTTTTCCTATTAGCATGGTAAACGGGGCTCTGTATTCAACAAATTTAATAATCTCAAAGTCCTCTTCTGTCGAAGATCCATTGACAGTCATAGGTATCTGGGCGAGCCTTCCACATAGGTTTACTAGCTTTCCTCTAAATAAAATTATTCCTCCTAGGGAAGGGATCATAGTAGACCTTCCTATAGCTTCCCATATTCTTTCTAACATAATATTCATTTGTGTTTCTTAATCCAGGACACAGTCAATGTCGAAGTCCCCTATTCTTGCTTCGATGCATTCCTTCTCTTTGAAGATCTTTGATAAGCTGACATGTTGGTGGTCATTCAGGGTCTCTTTCACTTGTATCAATACCTTATTTGATTCTTACTGGGGTTCTACCTTTTCTGGATCTGCCTTAGGGTTTCCTTGATTCAGATTCATTCCTTCAAGGTTAGCGATCATTCTAGGGCAATCCAACACTTCATGGTCCATAACCTTACAACAAAGACAACTAGGTCTTTTGCCAGGGCCTTCCTTAGCAATATGTCCTAGTCTTCTGCAACTGTAACATAGGTTTAATCCTCTCTTTCTTCGAAATGATCCCCATCTTTTTCTGTACTGTGCACTAGGATCATAGGAGGTAACCTGCAACAAATTCTTTCTAGGATCCTGCATCCATTTATTAGTCCAAACATTCTTTCTATGCATAGGTATAACATATCTTTCATTATTCTTATCATATCTATTCATATCACATCTTCTTTCATCTATTAACACCCTAGCTTTTAAACTAGGACAAAACCTATCAGATATACCTAGATCCATACTCTAGAAACAAAAAATTCCACCTTTCTTACTTTTACAGAGCACAAATCTTTCATATCTAAGAACTTTTAACTATTCTTACCTTTAACAGAGCACAAAGCTTACATATCTTACCTTTAACAAAGCACAAAGCTTACAAATCTTACCTCTTTCAATCAAAACTTCTCGCTTTTACCTTTCTTGGAGAACAAATCTTTCAGATGTTGCTTCTTTTCTATAGATCTGACCTCCTTTCTTTCAGATTTGGCCTTCTCTCTTCAGATCGGGCTTCTTTCTCTCAAACATAACCTTTTTTCTTTAGTTCAAAGATTTACATATCAAGTAGAATACTGCGCACTAGGGCACATATATATGCACATAGCTTTCATAGTTTCAGGATGAATCTTTGCACAAAGCTTCCTCTTTCTCAGTTCCCAACAATCATAGTTTCAAGTCCTAGCAATGGAACCATTTGTTGGAACAGGGGCAGACCCAGGGTTCAATACTACAGAGCGCACCAACAAAGCCCTAACTACCGACCCTTTCTGCAACACCTGCGAAGTAGATGAAGTCTCACCCCCCGAGGTAGAGGCAGGGGTGGTTGAAAGAATCAAGTGTCTGCAACCTTAGCTGGGACACAGATATGTGATTATAACTCTTAATATAGCACTTAGCACTGTCGGTTCTTTATTATGCAATCAATAACCACTTTGATGGTAGTGACCCAAAAAATTTTAACAATGTGAAAAATGGTCTTAAGAAGAAATTTGAAAGGACCAACTTGGGCGATTTACACTATTTCCTTGGCCTCCAAGTTTTGCAAACGAAAGAAGGAATTTATCTTTCCCAATCTAAGTATGCTTGTGACCTTATTCACCGCTTTCACATAGCATATTATAAACTATCCCCTACTCCCTTCCATTCTCGAGTCAAACTTGTTGCCACCTATACTTCTCCCATATTTGATGCCACTTTGTATCACCAGTCTGTTGGTAGCCTTTTATACTTGACTCATACTCGTTCTGATCTTTCCTTTTTTTTTGGTATTGTTTCTCGATATATGTAAGCATCCCATGAAATCCATTTGAAAGCATCTAAAAGGATACTTCGGTATGTATGGGGTATAGTTTAGTTCAGGATACATTATAGCTCAGGGGGGACTCCTTTATTGGTTGGTTTCACTGATTCATATTGGGTCGACGACCACGATGATCAAAATTCTATTACAAGTTATGTTTTCATCCTTGGTTCAGGACCTGTCACTTGGGCATGTAAGAAACAACAAGATATCTCTCTTTATTCAACAGAAGAAGAGTACCAAATAAAGGTTAATGCAAGTTAGGAAGCCTTGTGGCTCTGACAGATCCTTTAAGATTTTGTATTCCAACAACAACATATGAAGACCCTCTGGTGCGACAATCAGAGTGTCATCAAGCTCGCCAAAGATCCATTTCAACATCAGCGTAGAAAACACACCAAGCTTCACATGCACTTCATCAGAAAACTCATTCATGATTGAGTTATTGAAGTGCTTTTTTTCCATATAGAAGATCAGGTTGTAGAGACTTTCACAAAGTCTCTTATATAAGCAAAGTTTTCCAAACTTCAATCTATGTTAAGAGTTCTTGAAGTTGTCAATAAGGGGGGGATAGAATCTAATTCCTCCTTCCTTCTTCTATTGTGTCTCCTTTGTAAATCCTTCAATCCTATCCCAAGTTGTTCTTAAGGGGGGATGTTAGGATATTTAGACACTTAGGAGTTAGTTAAGATCAACTTGGTCTAATGTGTTGTTAGGTAAAAATGTGTTTCTTAGTGTGTTTCTTTAGTATGCATTAGTATGCATTTGTAGTTAGGTAATCCAACAATCACGATATGTTCTTCACATAGAGTGATTTGATGGATCATATTCTCCTCAATATTAATGGCTACATTGATACTTGGCTTGACACCCGATTGGTCCATGATCTCTATTTAAAGAGCATGGAGGGTCATTTTTCGATGATTGATTGTGAAAAAATCTCTTGTAAATCTCTCTGTAATATTTTATTTTTCATTCATAAATTTGTCCAAGTGGCCATGTTTTTTGGGGTTGTGGATGTTTCCCCATAAGGGTTTTACCATGTGAAAAAATTGGTGTGTTTATCTTTGATTTGGTTGTGTGAGTGGTTACTGAAGGTGTTCATCCTCTGCTGGAATACTTGTGTTGTCAAACAATTACAACTTCACAAAGAAAGGATATAGGGTCATGTTAAGAAGATCAATTATCTATAATATGGTCCTTTTGAGGTGTTGTAAAATGTAGGTGATAATGCCTATAGACTTAGTCTACCCCCATATATGTGCATTTACATAGTAGTGAATGGGGAGAATCTGAAAGTCTATAAGCCTTCCATGTTGGATTAGGAAACTAAGGAGTAGGTCCTACCTACCATAGATGAATTAACATTAGAATCTCAAGTAGAGTTGGTAGAATATATAGCTTTGCAGAGGAATTCCATAACTACCAGACAAGGATAGCATGACCTTCGGTAGATTGGGTAGAAAGGACAACTTGTAGGTAAGGAAAAATGGTACTCTGAGAGAAGGTAGAGGAAAAATTTGCTCACCTCATTCAGTAAAAGATTTTGGGGACCAAAATACCCCCTAAATGGGGAGGTATTATCCATAATCAGTATATAATGTTTCATCTATCTTGGTACTTTCTAAGTCAAAAAATGGGAGGAAATGGCTTGTAGGACCCATTTTAGTGGCAAGACTTAGTTTGGAAATTTGGGGTTTGAAACCTTATAGAGCCATTTTGAAGCATCAAATGGAACTTTTGGGGGTAAAACCATTGTGAGCATAGATCTTGTCCCTTCGTCATTGTTCTACACAGTGAGACCTTTCCTACAGTGTGAAAATTCACTTCAATTGGAGCTTGTATGCAATTATGTCTCTCACAAGTTGGCCTACCTTGTCAACCACCATGGTACTGATTGGATGCTACATCAACCCTTATTTATCACACATGTGGGGGCTAGCCATGTGTGTAATTTTAAGAATATTCTAGAAGTTCCAATACCTAACACTAATCGAGGGTTGAGTCATGCAAAAACCCTAACCCTAGATGGCTATCAGTCTATGTTAAACAATGGGATGCTAGGAGGATATTCCTTAACATTGTACTTGTTCCATAGTTGAGAAGAGCATTTAGGAGTGGGATTTGAGAGAATAACAAAGGACGAAGAATATTTTGTAGTAGTCATTCAAGCCATATTGTCAAAGGAAACTCCATAGTGAGTGTCTCTTTATTTGTATTTGCATTTTCATAAATGAAGAAAAGAGAGAAGAGCATACGCCTCACCATGTAGCTAGGGTTTCTCTCATTTTAGGTTTCTCAGAATACATCTTGTGTTCATTTGTGTGGATTGTGCGTTCATTTGCTTGATCTTTCATTTTCATATTTGAATTATTTTCATAAATTTGAGCAATAAACTAGTGATAATAAATCTGAGATGTGTGAAAAAAACATGCATAATAAAATGTTTTCAAAACAATACAAGATATGTTATGATGAATTATTTTAGTGAAATATCCACAATAATTTACAAATCAATTACAAAAGTGAATAATTTTTTTTTGATACCTTCTATTATAGAACATAATTCATTCAATGAAAAAACTAACTAAAAATTTATTGGGAATTCACAATTATAACTTTTTAACAATTAAAATTTAGAAATAAGAACAATAAATAAACCATACACATGGAAAGTTTTATATTGATTTACAAACCCTCTCCTTGAAATTGAAAATTATAAAAGGAACTAAACTCGTGTTTGAAAAAGTAAAGGTTTGTTTTTAATAACCCCAAATGAAATGTAATAATTGATGAGTGAAAAAAGTTCGTTAATCAATACCAAAATAAATGTAAAAGTTTTTCCTTTAGGTAAAGAACACATTTAAATGAAACTCTTGAAATGATGTGATACAATATTCTTGAAATTTTTGTAAATGTAAAAAATTATAAAATTGTAAAGAAAATCACCTCATTTTGAAAGGAAAAAGTACAATCAAAATCATTTTCATTCTTCAATATCTTCATAATTAAAAGTTTTTTATTTTATTGATTTAAATCAAATTTATTAAAATCATTTTCACTCTTTCAATATTTTCATAATTAAAAGTTTTTTATTTTATTGATTTAAATCATATTTATTATGATCAAAGATTAATATACAGTTTGATGATGACAAACTTAATAAAAAAAAATCCATTCAATTTGTTAAAATATTGTACTATACCATTGTTTTGGCCATGTATTGAAATAGATTTTGTTAAGAAAATCCTATATATATGTCAAGCTATGTCAAGCTAAGATAGTAGGAATTTAAACCAAAGTCTTCAAATATTAGTATCTATATTTTTCACACATCATCATAAGAATATAAGGATAGTTCTTTTATTACTAAGGAATTTGGTAAGTTTTGTTGATAAGCTTATCATGCTACAATTTTTTTGCAACGAACCTTATAGTTAGCTTAAAAGTGATAATACTTGCCAAGAAACCTAGGCTTCAAGGCAACACTAAAAATGAAAAACATAACTAGCCATCATGAAGTAGTCTATTCATAGGAATTTGGTAAGTTTTGTTGATAAGCTTATCATGCTACAATTTTTTTGCAACGAACCTCCTAGCTAGCTTAAAAGAGATAATACTTGCCAAGAAACCTAGGCTTCAAGGCAACACTAAAAATGAAAAACATAACTAGCCATCATGAAGTAGTCTATTCATTAAGGTAAGAGAAGAAACAACCTCAAGATAAGAAAAATCAAGGTAGGACATCTTGAGATGGATAATGTTTTAGACAAGTTCTAATCAAGGATTCCCTAAAGTCAACCAAAAGAAATAAATATACATAAGTGGGCACATTGTTGTTTATCTCAAAAAAATTTCAACATGTCAATTTCTTCATCAATGGAGCTTTCCAATGGAATCACTCTCCCCAAAACCTAGCTCCTATTGAGCACAAGAAAAAGGAAAAGGGGAAATGAAATTTTAGTCATCTATACAAAACAAAAACACAACTACTTTTAATTCATGAATGAAGCTTTCCAATGGAATCACTCTCCCAAAAACCTAACTCCTATTGAGCACAAGAAAAAGGGGAAAAGGGAAATGAAATTTTAATTATATATGCAAAACAAAAACACAACTACTTTTAATTCATTTTGTAAAAAATAAAACTCTCCATATTAAAACTTAACATTTAAATTTGAATTTAAATTTAAATATAATCAACAAATTTATACATATAACCTACGATACACAAATACACTTCAATATAAATGGATCATATGCTTACATTCCAAATAATACAAATATTAAAACTTAACATTTAAATTTGAATTTAAATTTAAAGATATTAAACAAATTTATACATATAACCTACAATACACAAATACACTTCAATATAAATGGATCATATGCTTACATTCCAAATAATACAAATGGATCATATGCTAACATTCCAAATAATACATCTTTGTTGTACAAAATAATACAAATGGATCATATGCTTACATTCCAAATAATACATCTTTGCAGTACATGAAAGGTCCATATTTGAATATGAGCTACTATGCTAGTTGTTGATGGCATATTTGTTTACCACATAATCTTTACACTTCCATATCCCATTCTTAACCATTTTGCTTTCCTCACACATAGGTGCACACTCTCTCTCATGATTGGATATGACACTCGAACGTTCTCAACATTTTAATGTGACACTCACTTACATGCTCTAATATGCTAGGACTTACACCATCAAGTTGTTGACTACAACACAAAAAGTGTATTTAAGTCATGCGACATGTATCATCTTAGAGTGTACTATATTTTCATATTACTTCACTACCTCTTGTTTTATTTTAAACTTGGGATGATTGACTTTCACTACATTGATAATCCCCTATGATGCTTACAGTGGAGTATGAATATGATGCTTACACTGGATTATGAATTCAACTTTTGTTGATCATTCTCTATGATGCTTACAATGGAGTATGAACTCAACTTTTGTTGGCTTTGGTTTATAGTTACACATAACTAACAATCCATATGCTTTTATAAACTATACTGCCTCAAAATTAAATGATCACTTCAAAACATAAAATATTTTTAAGCTTATACTAACCTTCGCTTAGTGTGGTTCTTCACATGTGGAATCACCTCCTATACTTCATATATACTTTCCCTTCATATTAATGGGTTTTTATAAAACATAATCATCTATCATCCATATTTATAATCATCTATTATCTATAGTATTCATATTTATAATCATCTATACTAATCTATAGGTTACTATAGTAACTGCCAATTTATTAACTTCAAGCTCCAGATACATGGTTCATTGTACATAAAATCCCTTATGATCGAATTGGAGTATCTAAGGATTTTTGTGGCTAACCTTGAACCATATCAACATCTACAAGATGGGAAGCAATGTCGAGTGCCATGTGAATAGAGGTAAAACAAATGATAAATGTTTATATTTCAACATTACCATTCCCCACTATGAACATTTGGATTTTTTATTGTCTCACTCATTAAACTCTAGTCCTCTCTTTTATGGTTCATCTTCACATGAAATCTATTACATGCTAAGACCAAGGGGTTATCTCAATCAATTGTTGCTAATATTGCTAGGCATTTGGCTAGTTTTGTATTAGCAATCACCTTGTTCGAATCCTCGTGGCTTAGGCACACTAGTCTACACTAAAGAATTTATTAAGGATTTCATCCACAAATGTGGAGAAACAATCATCTTGGATTAGGTGCACAAGTCTACACCGACAAATTTACTAGGGATGTCATCCAAAAATGTGGAAACACATTCCTTGAGTTTTTCCACTAAATTTTCCTTAGGAAAAAAAATAAAACTTGAAATTTCCCACAAACTTTAATTAATGATTTTCAAATTTCGTAATATAAAATATTTTATCTTTAAATCTTAAATAAATATTTTATCTTTTATTTTTTAATTTAAAATTATTAACAATTTAAAAATTAAATTGAAAACTTCAACTATTATAATGGTTGTCTAATCCCAATTATTTCTTACCTATTATATTAGTTTCTAAAATTCATATAATTTTTAACAAAGTATATCATTACATTACGGTAGTCACTCTTTATCTAAACAATCTTACCACCTTTTTTCTGCAAATTGTTGGAAATACTGAGAGGGGGTGAATCACTATTACCTTTTTAAACAATTAGTAATTAATTTGTTATTCTAAGTATCATCGCTATTGATCACCATTGTAATTTTAATTTAAACAATTAATTGTATAAGTATACTTCAACAAGAATTACAAAGTTTATAAAGAATAATCTTGTGTTTGTGAAGGACACCAATCCTCTTTAGAGAACCAACTCTTGGAGACACAAATCCCCTTCTTCAGGGCACCAACCCTAGGAAGCACCAACTCCCTTGTTTTAGGGAACCAACCCTAGGAAGCACCAACTCCCTTATCTTTAGGGCACCAAACCTAGGAAGCACCAACTCCCTTGTTTTCACACTTTACTTAGTAAAGGATATAAATCCTTCCTTGCTCCTCCCTTCCACCCTCACTGCATAACTATCATCAGTTCTTCTTCTTGGACTCTACTTCTGCTTTTGATCTTTTGATCTAGACTGCAAAGACACTTTCTTCTCACCATTCTTTCTTGTTTATATAGTCTTCCAACTGGTGTGAGCTTTGAAGCATTGCCTTCCTTTATTTGAACTTTGAACCATTGCACCTCTTCATTTAAATGATAATATTAAACTTTAAATAATATCATTTTTCCTTTTTATTTATTTATTCATAATGCTCACGATTTAACTCTTCTTTAATCATGACTGTGTATCGGATCATTAGTCTACAGATCCAAATTGTTGTGAATTTGAGTCTTAATCAATAGGTACTCCCTTCAACCACTTCACACGTTATTCTGTTAGCGCTTTTCTCCTTTCTCCCTTATTATTCTACATGGGACCATATTCAAATGTCCGAGGTCTTATTTACTTCTAGCCCCTTAGCTTCTCTACCTTATCACGTGACCGATGTTAGAACCAAGTTCCCTAGTACTTCGGCCTTCGGGACTTCTGACCTTTGCAGTCATTCAATCCTCTCGGAGTACATTTCGTTGAAGTGCGTATACTATATTTACTAATAGATCGGACGGTCAATATTTAATCTTCTATTGGATGGACAACATTGGCTTATCTAGAGGCTTCAAATAAATAGATGATCGAGACTTAATCTGCAGTTGATTGGACAGTTCTTGTTCACTTCGGGACTTCAACGTTTTGGGACTCCGACCTTTTCATTCTTCCGACTCTTCCGAAGAAAATTCCACCAAAGGGTGTATCAACACTCCCTACTTGATAACATTCACATGTCCAAGAGCTAGGACCATAGACTTAGGCACAAAAGAGATCCCGCTCTTTGGGTATTCAACTATTCATGATTTCGGAACTCTGGGCTACTCGAAATCTGAAGAAGCTCAATCCCTCCGGAGTTTTTACCTATCGAATAAGTCATAAAGTTGTGGTGACCGCTTTTTGTCGGTTAACACCTCCTCTTACTCTATCCTTCCACTATGCTTGATCAACGGTCAGGAACGCTCCCAAGGTAGATCAATGGTTAGAGTTACTTCGTGATTCATGCTTACTCTACCCTTCCACTATACTTGATCGGACGGTCAAGAAATATTTTGTTGAATCTTAGAACAACGACCAAAGATTAATTTTTGACTTCAACCTTCGACGCTTCGGGTATATTTGCTGGTAGGAGAAGCTGGACATCCCCGAAGGATGTAGTCCTGAAGCAATGTGGCTTGCTAACGTCTCTGTTGATGTGGCACTGGTTGAGTGGCTACCACGTGTCACCTTGATTTGTGACTTTCACAGACCTTATGTGCCATATGTATTTTGACACTTGTCATCATCTGATTAGGCCATGTGTCATCTATTGTTGACATGGTCCTACTAACGTGGGCCTACTGATGTGTCACATGTCTTCCTCTTGGATCTAATGGTCATAGGTTCATCTGAAGTTTCTTATTGATCTGACGATTGTCGTTTCTTCGGGACTTCGTGGTTTCGGTAGTTTTGGCACTTTTATACCATCCTTCGATCATTGCCAATGTGTCTAATAGATCTTTCATCGTAGATATTTTATTGTCTTGATCGAAGGCTTCTGTTAAATCTAGGGCTCCGGAATTCAAGATTTCTTGGTTTATCTGAGATTCTTATCGTCGGAGTAGGTCAATGTCGGAGTTGACCACCTTCTTCCTTTTTGCATGATATAATGGTTTGACTATTTTCACTCCATATCAGTGGTTGCCAAGATTTCCTATTTTTCCTCTAATCTGACAGTCAACGGGAGTTCGTGAGTTCGGGGCTTCGGACTTTGGGTAAACTTACATGTTTTAGACTCCTTTTCGCTGGAGTGGTCAGCGTCGGAGTTGGCCACCTTCTTTCCTTTAGTGTGATATGACGGTTCAACATTTCCATTCCAGATTGAATCTTGATCCAACGGTTGGGAAACCATATGAATCTCCTTCCTTGTCTCCAGTAATCGTCGAAGTGGCAAAGTGACGAAGTGATTTGTCTGTTACTTGATCCAATGGTCCATAATGCTAATCTAATAATTGATATTTAATCCTTACCAAACTCTAAATTCACCTCGATCTAACGATCATGTATTGTCTCAAACTAAGAATGAATGTGATCTAGGTGGATATCGGTGGCCACCCATCTTTTCCAACTGGCTCAAAACAGTTTTCTGACAATTTTGGCAATTTACTATTTTTAGCAGTTTTAATTTTCGGGGCCATTTTGAGGGCCCAAATGAAGTTTTTTCAGGATCTAGCTTCTCAATGATGGCCTAAGGCTTGATTGAGACCCCAAAATTAATTTCCTCTATGATACCTCTCCAACGGGCTATCATATGCCTAAAACGGAGATCATATGCAAAAGTTACGACTCCGGGAAGTTGATGTACTAACTTACCCAAATGGGGCCCACATGACTTTTGACGCTTCATCTCCTAGGGTTAGGTTTTTGGATGCTAGGGTTTTTGAAATTCCTTATTATTGTAAAAATACCTTCACAGCCTCATTGTAATCATATTCTTGCGAATGAGCACAACCGTCACATCTCTTCTCAGAGATAAGTCGCCACCATTCCAACAAGCCTGTTTCCGCTACATTTTACATTTTTCAACTTATTTCATTATTGAATAGAAAACCAGTTTTACTGTATCTCTATTATTTTGTGTTAAGAACCTTTTAATAATCTGTATTTATTTTTTTATGCTCATAAAATCTGGATCAATGGTATCAGAGCAGTCTGCTCCCTGTCGTCTTAATGCATGTCCCCAACAAGGTTGGAGTACAAAGAGTTGGGTCTCGAGCTTGTTTCTCTTGAGGAAAAAATCTCTTGCACACCCAAGAGACCTCTCATGGTAGGAGAAAATAAATATGAAGGGATAGAAGATCCTTTCAAACTGTTGATTTTGGAAGCCCTCATGCAACAGAGGAACAATATAATGGATAGTTTCGTGCAAATCCTTCGGCAGCTACCAACATGCGATAAATCTTCTTCGAACGAAGGCGCTGCCCCCTTCAAGGTACAAATAAACTTTAATATTCCTATATTTGAAGGTCAGATAGACGCATATGTCGTAGACAAGTGGTTGAATCTACTAGAAGGGTATTTTTTTGTACATAACTTTTCGAATAGAGAAAAGATTACTTTTGCGCTCCTCAAAGTCGTTCCTCATGTCAAAGATTGGTGGGAAACTTTCTGTGAGCAAAAGGAAAAAGAGGAACCATCATTATTTACAGTCACAACCACCTGGGAATCCTTCAGGGATGCTATTAAGGAACAATACTACGCTGTCGGAAGTTATGACGACCTATATACCAAATGGACCACACTGTGGCAAGAAAGAGACCAAGCAATGCTAGATTTCACAAATATCTTCCATACCTTGCGCACCAAGATGGGTATCAAAGATTCAGAGCGACATTCGGTGCTCAAGTATCACGGTGTTCTGCATAGAAACATCTAGACTGAAATGAAATTTTTGGACATCTCATCCTTGGGTGCGGCCTACCGATATGTCGTCAAAATCAAGCAGAAGCTCAAACAAAAGACATGGCAATTTGGGGCTGGGAACCCCTCACAACAAAAGCTAGGAAAGGGCAGGCCCAACACACAGAAAAAAGGACAGAGAAAATATGGATAGTATTAGGACAACCATTCCAATACGCAAGCAAAGAAGGACACCAGAAAGACAAAGAAGGATACCAGGAAGTGGTGTGACTTCCATAAGAGCCCATGGCATAACACAACTAACTGCTGCTCAAAGCAGTCGCTGGTGGTCGAAGTGAAATCCTCTGAATCAGTTGCGGATTCTGACTCTGAGCCAAAACTAGAAAGGGGAAGATAGATCATTGACACGGAATCCTGTGCCACCGTTGCTACCACCAAGCTCCAGCCTGGTGAACCAGACGAGCCAGAAGAGGGAAAGTGCCTCTTCCATTCACAGATGTGGGTAAAAGGCACCCTGTTGCACTTCATCGTTGATAGCGGTAGCCAGAAGAACCTCATCTCAACAGATTTCATCAAGCGGCTGGCCCTGCCGAAAACGTCGCACCCACAACCCTACACCATTGGATGGCTCCGCTAGGGAAGCGATCTTCGTGTCAGCCAACAGTGTCGACTGTCATACGACATCAAGCCCTTCAAAGATGAGGTATCATGTGATGTTTCTCCTCTCGAAGTTTTTGATGTTCTTTTGGGCCAACCTTATTTATGGAAATGTCATGTTGTATATGAGTCTATGCCTCGTAGTGTTATTATTACATTGAACAGGAAATTGTACAGGTTACCCGAGGCAGTCCCACCTAGTGCTATTTCCTTGATCTCTACTAAGAAATGCAGGAAGGTCATCTCTCAGACGAGGAAGTTTGTCTTCTTTGATTCGCTCTAAGAATAAGAGAAGGATCACAGCCACATCAAGGATCTCTGCGGCCGACCTCTCCACATAGTAGAAGTAAGTAGATAAGGTCGTGGAATAATACTTGGATATCTTCTCCTCACCTACAGGGGTATCTCTGCACTGCTAGGCCAAGTACCCCATCGATCTAACCCCTGGTGCACCACTACTGAATGGGCCAGTCTATCGCCGCTCTCTATTAGAGAATGAGGAGATAAAGTGACAGATCTAAGAACTACTCCACAAGGGGCACATCCATCCCAACTCATCACCTTATGGGAGCCTAATCGTGCTAGTATAGAAGAAAGATGGAACCTGGTGACTCTGCATTGATTACCGGGCTCTGAATAAAATCATAGTCAGAAACTGGTACCCGATTCCCCGAATCGACGACTTCTTTATTCAACTCACGAGGGCCAAATACTTCAGTAAGATTGATATGAAGTCTAGCTACCACCAGGTCAAGATAGAACAAACAAATGTATGGAAGACCACCTTCAAGTCAAAGGAAGGTCTTTTTGAATGGTTGGTCATGCCCTTTGGTTTGACAAATGCTCTAGCCACTTTCATGATGATTATGGACTATATCCTATGACCATTCACCAATACTTTTGTAGTGGTGTATCTGGATGACATTCTCATTTACGAAAAGACTTGGGCCGAACACTTGCAGCATATTCAACAGGTTATGCACACCCTGCAGCAGTACAAGCTATACACCAACTTGGAAAAATGCTCCTTTGGCATGGAAAGGGTCCATTTCATAGGCTATATCATTGATCAACATGGTGTACATGTGGATCCAGCCAAGATCCAAGTTGTCTGTGACTGTCCAGCCCCAACCACACTCACTGAGATTTGGAGCTTCTTGGGCCTGTCCAATTTCTACTTCAGGTTCGTGTTGGGATTCTCCCATATTGCATGGGCCCTCAGCCAAATAAACAGGGGTGGTGGTAAGGAAAAATTTGTGTGGGTTCGGTCCCAACAACAAGAATTATATGATTTGAAGTAGTGCTTGTGCTCATCCCTAGTACTTTCACTACCAGACCTACAACAACCCTTTGAGATCGAGACAGATGCTTCAGACTATGTTGTGGGCGTTGTTCTCACTCAGCACAGCCACCCCGTGGCCTATCATAGTGAGACACTATCAGATTTTGTGGAGACATTACATTCTTGGGGAGGAGACAGTCATCCACACTGATCATAAGCCACTGCAATTCATGCAAACACAAGGAAAATTGCAGAATGATCTCCATCAAAAGTGGTCCACATACTTGTAGCAATTCCACCTCAACATCAAGTATAAAACAGGAAGAACCAATCGCATCGCTCATTGCCTTAGAAGACTACCAATCACGGCAATCACCACGGTGCTAGACTCTAATGGCCATGAGACCTGTGGATGGCCCCAACTCTATGAGACAGACCCAGACTTTGCCACCACCTAGAAAATGTTGGGTGAAAACGCATTTATCGATAATTTCCATCTTCAATATGGGTTGATGTTTCATCTGGGCCATATATGTGTTCCATCAAGTGAGAAAGCGAAGCTGATCTGGGAATCCCACTATAGTCGAGTGGAAGGACACTTCAGCATCGAAAAGACAGTGGCGATGCTACAAAAAAACTTCTACTGGCCGAAACTTCGACAGGAGATCAACAAATATATCAGGTCCTGCACTACCTGCGCTATTGCCAAAATGACCACTAAAAAATAGGGCCTGTACACCCCTCTTCCTACTCCTGACAGGCCATGGGAATCCATCTCAATGGACTACATTTCAGACCTCTTGTCCACCAATTGGGGAAATGACTTTGTTTTTGTGGTTGTTGATCGCTTTTCTAAGATGGGGATTCTGGTTGACTAGAAGAAGAACATCACAACAGAGGCCATTGCCAAGCTCTTCTTTGAACAAGTCTGGGTACATTTTGGAATCCCACAAACCATTGTCTCAAATCAAGACAGTTGATTTCTCAACACATTATGGTCAAGTCTTTGGTCATTTCTCAACACCAAGCTCACCAAATCCACGACCTTCCACCCCAAGACAGATGTCCAAACCGAAGTTATAAATCAAATGATTATGCATATCGTTCGCATGTATAATTCAAAGCACCCTCTCACATGGGATGAGATCCTTCCTTATGTCCAACATAGCTACAACCAAGCCTTGCATAGCTCAACCGACCACAACCCTTTTTAGGTGGGGTTGGGATTCCAACCATTAGGTCCCATAGATGTTTCACTTCCCCTTGCGGTTACCTCGACCGAATCATATCCTGCTCCAACTGAATATGAAAAATCCACCCAGTTCATTGAGCGCATCCAACACATCCACCAACAGGTTCAGAATGGCCTACAGAATTCCAATGACAAGTACAAGCAGTGCCATGATCAACATCGGGTGCCACATAAGTTTCAGGTGGGCGACAAAGTTTGATTGCACTTGTAGAAAGAATTCCTTATAGGACCCCATCAGAAGCTTCGTCCACTCTGTTATGGGTCATACACCATCACCAAGGTCGTGGGGGATAATTCTTTTGAGCTCAACATTCCTCCTTTCCTTGGCCTGCACCATGTGTTCAACGTGGATCTTCGTCGCCCTTATTTCCCACAATTATTGGACACCTCAGACATAACAGAACAACTAACACCAACAGAGCTCAACCCCGACTGCATACAACAGGTATCCAATGATCATATTTTGGATACACAGAACAAGGGCCCTCGACAACAAAGGATATAGCTTTATCGAGTTGTCAAAGCAGGGAAGCTTTTGCACCAAGGCAAGTTGCTCACCCGAGGCCAAATTCAGCAGAAATCTCCTCATCTGATGAGGGAACTCAACGCAATGGAAACCATTTATTCCTAAGGAGGGAGGATTGATCTAGGTGGATATCGATGGCCACCCACCTTTTTCAACTAGCTCAAAACAGTTTTTTGGCAATTTTGGCAATTTACTATTTTTAGCAGTTTTAACTTTCGGGGCCATTTTGAGGGCCTAAATCAAGGTTTTTCAGGATATAGCTTCTCAATGATATGAAAAGGCATGATTAATCCCCAAAAATGAATCTCCTCTCTGATACCTTTCCAACGGGCTATCATACGCCTAAAACGAAGATCGTATGCAAATGTTACGACCCCGGGAAGTTGATGTACTAACTTACCCAAACGGGGCCCACATGAGTTTTGGCACTTCATCTCCTAGGGTTAAGTTTTTAGATGTCTAGGGTTTTTTACATTCCTACTTATTGTAAAAATTCCTTTAGATCCTCATTGTATCTTCTTGCAAATGATCCCAGTTGTCACATCTCTTCTCAGAGATAAGCCGCCACCATTCCAGCAAGCTTGTTTCCGCTGCATTTTACAGTTTTCAGCTTATTTCGTTATTGAATAGAAAACGAGTTTTACTGTATCTCTATTATTTTGTGTTAAGCACCTATTAATAATTTGTATTCATTTTGTTCTTCTCATAAAATCTGGATCAGTGGTATCAGAGTGGTCTGCTCCTTGTCGTCTTAATGCATGTCCCCAACGAGGTCGGAGTACAAAGAGCTGGGTCTCGAACTTGTTTCTCTTCAGGACAAATATTCCACATGCCCAAGCGAACTCTTATTGTAGGAGAAAATAAATATGAAGGGACAAGATATCCTTTCAAATTGTTTATTGAGGAATCCCTCACGCAACAGAGGAATGAGATGATGTATAGTTTCGCGCAAATCCTTCAGCGACTACCAACATGCGATGCATCTTCTTCGAACGGAGGCGTCGCCCCCTTCAAGGTACAAATAAACTTCGATATTCCTATATTTGAAGGTCATATAGACACATATATCATAGACAAGTGGTTTAATCTACTAGAATGGTATTTTTTTGTCCATAACTTTTCGAATAGAGAAAATATTACTTTTGCGCTCCTCAAAGAAGTTCCCCATGTCAAAGATTGTTGGGAAACTATCTGTGAGCAAAAGGAAACAGATGAACCCTCATTATTTACAGTCACAGCCACCTGAGAATCCTTCAGGGATGTTATTAAGGAACAATACTACCCTTTTAGAAGTTATGACGACCTGTATACCAAATGGATCACACTGCGGAAAGAAAGAGACTAAGCAGTGCCAGATTTCACAAATAACTTCCATACCTTGCGCACCAAGTTGGGTATAAAATATTCTGAGAGACATTTGGTGCTCAAGTATCGCGGTAATCTACATAGATACATCTAGAATTAAATTTAATTTTTGGATATCTCATCCTTGGGTGCGGCCTACCGATACACCGTCAAAATCGAGCAGAATCTCAAACAAAAGATGCGACAATTTGGGCCTGGGAACCCCTCACAACAAAAGCTAGGAAAGGGTGGCCCCAACCCACAGAACAAATAACAGAGGAAATATGGACAGTATCAGGACAACCAATCCAAGCCGCAAGTAAAGAAATACACCAAAAAGACAAAGAAAGATACCGGGAAGTGGTGCGACTTCCATAAGATCCCTTGGCATAACACTGCTGACTGTCACTCAAAGCAGTCGCTGGTGACCGAAGTGAAAGCCTCTCAATCAGATGCAGATTCTGACTCTGAGCCAGAACTAGAAAGGGGAATATGGATCATTGATGCGGAAGCCAGTTCCATCGTTGCTACCACCAAGCTTCAGCTTGGTGAACCAAACGAGCTAGAAGAGGGAGAGCACCTCTTCCATTCACAGATGTGGGTAAAAGGCACCCCACTGCACTTCATTGTTGATAGCGGTAGCCAGAAGAACCTCATCTCAGCAGAGGTCGACAAGTGGTTGGCCCTACCGACAACACCGCACCCACAACCCTACACCATTGGATGACTATGCCAAGGAAGCGATCTTCGTGTCCGCCAACAGTGTCGACTGTTGTACGACATCAAGCCCTTCAAAGACGTGGTATTGTGTGATGTTGCTCCTCTCAAAGTTTGCGATGTTCTTTTGGGCCAACCTTATTTATGGAAACATCATGTTGTATATGAGTCTAGGCCTCATAGTGTTATTATTACTTTGAACAGGAAATTGTACAGGATACTCGAGGCAGTCCCACCTAGTGTTATTTCCTTGATCTCTGCTAAGTAATGCAGGAAGGTCATCTCTCAGATGGGGAATTTTGTCTTCTTCGTGATTCACTCTTAGAATAAGTTAAATATCACAACCACATTGAGGGTCTTTGCAACCAACCTCTCCACACAACAGAAGCAAGTAGATAAGGTCGTGGAAGAATACTCGGATATTTTCTCCTCACCTACAGGGGTACCTCTACACTACCAGGTCAAGCACCCCATCGATCTGACCCCCGACACACAACAACCCAATGGGCTAGTCTATCATCGCTCTCTGTTAGAGAATGAGGAGATCAAGTGATAGAGCCAAGAACTTCTCCACAAGGGGTACATCCGTCCCAGCTCATCACCTTGCGGAAGCCCAATCATGCTGGTACAGAAGAAAGATGGAACCTGGCAACTTTGTATTAATTATCGGGCTCTGAATAAAATCACAGTAAGAAATTGATACCCGATTCCCTGAATCGATGACCTCCTTGATCAACTCACGAGGGAAAAATACTTCAGTAATATTGATCTGAGGTCTGGCTACCACTAGGTCCCGATAGAAAAAATAGATGTATGGAAGATCGCCTTCAAGTCAAAGGAATGTCTTTTTGAATGGTTGGTCATGGCCTTCGGTTTGACAAATTTTCCAACCTCTTTCATGAGGATGATGGACGATATCCTGTGACCATTCATTAATACTTTTGTAGTGGTGTATCTGGATGACATTCTCATTTAAAGCAATACTTCAGTCGAACACTTGCAACATATTCATCAGGTTCTCCACACCCTGCGGTAGCACAAACTATACGCCAACTTGGAAAAATGCTCCTTCGGCATGGACAGGGTCCATTACCTAGGCCACATCATTTATTAGCATGGCGTACATGTGGATCCAACCAAGATTCAAGTCATCTGTGACTGGCCAGCCCCAACCAAACTCATTGAGCTTCAGAGCTTCTTGGGCCTTGCCAATTTCTACCAGAGGTTCGTGTTGGGATTCTCCCATATTGCATGGGCCCTCAACCAATAAACAAGGGTGGTGGTAAGGAAAAATTTGCGAGGGGCCAGTCCCAACAACAAGCGTTCTATGATTTGAAGCAACGCTTGTGCTCAGCCCCATTACTTTCACTACCAGAATTGCAGCAGCCCTTTGAGATCGAGACAGATGCTTCAGACTATGCAGTGGGCATCGTTCTCACTCAACACGGCCACCCCGTGTCCTATCATAGTGAGACACTATCAGATGCTATGCATAAGTGCCCTACTTAGGAAAAACAAATGTACTCCATTGTGAAACCCTACCGCTAGTGGATACATTACATTATTGGGAAGGAGATAGTCATCCACACTGATCATAAGCCACTGCAGTTCATGTAGACACAAGGAAAATTGCAGAATGATCGCCATCAAAAGTGGTCCACATACTTGCAGAAATTCCACCTCAACATCAAGTATAAAACAGGAAGCACAAATCGCGTTGTTGATTGCTCAACAGACCACCAGTCGTGGCACTCACCATGGTGCTAGACTCTCGCGGCTATGAGACCTCTAGATGGCCCCAACTCTATGAGACAGACCCAGACTTCACCACCACCTACCAAATTTTGGGTGAAAACGCAGTTGTCGATAATTTCCATCTTTAGGATGGGTTGTTGTGTCATCTGGGCCATATCTATGTTCCATCAAGAGAGCGAGTGAAGCTGATCTGGGAATCCCAATACAGTCGGGTGGCAGGACACTTTGGCGTAGAAAAGACAGTGGCGATGCTACAGAAACATATATATTGGCCGAAACTTCGACAGGAGGTCTGCAAGTATATCAGGTCTTGCACTGCCAATGCTATTGCCAAACTGACCACTAAGAAATAGGGCCTGTACACCCCTCTTCCTACTACTGACAGGCCATGGGAATCCATCTCAATGGACTACATGTCGAGCCTCCCATCCACCAAGCAGGGAAATCACTTTGTTTTTTTTGTTGTTGATCACTTTTCTAAGATGACGATTCTGGTTGCTTGCAAGAAGAACATCACAACAGAGGCCACTGCCAAGCTCTTCTTTGAACGAGTCTGGGTACATTTTGGAATCCCACAAACCATTGTCTCAGATCGGGACAGTCGATTTCTCAACACATTATGGTCGATCCTCTGGTCATTGCTTGACACCAAGCTCACAAAATCCACGGCCTTCCACCCCCAAACATATGGCCAAACCAAGGTGGTAAATCAAATGATTATGCATATCCTTCACATGTATAATTCAAAGAACCCTCACACATGGGATGAGAGCCGTCCTTATGTCCAAAATAGCTATAACTGAGCCCTTCATAGCTCAACCGGCCACATCCCCTTTCAGGTGGGGTTGGGATTCCAACCATTGGGTCCCATAGATGTTGCACTTCCCCTTACGGTCACCTCCATCGACTCATCTCCTACTCCAAATGAAGATGACAAAGACACCCAGTTCATTGAGTGGATCCAGGACATTTTCCAATAGGTTCAGGATATCCTACAGAAGTCCAATGACAAGTACAAGCAGCGCCATGATCAACATTGGGTGCCACATAAGTTTCAGGTGGGCGACAAAGTTTGGTTGCACTTGCAAAAAGAACGCCTTACAGGACCCCATCGAAAGATTCACCCAATCCGTTATGGGTCGTACATTATCACCAAGTCCATGGGGGATAATGATTTTTAGCTCAACATTCCTCCTTTCCTTGGCCTGCACCCAGTGTTCAACGTGGATCTCCGTCACCCTTATTTCCCACCATTATTGGACACCTCAGACGTAGCAGAACAGCTGAAACCAACAAATCTCAACCCCGAATGCATACAATAGGAATCCAATGATCAGATTGTGGACACACATATCAAGGGCACTCAACAACAAATGATCCAACTTTATCGATTCGTCAAAGCAGGGAAGCTCCTGCACCAAGGCAAGTGGCTCACCCAGGGAAAAATTCAGCAAAAATTTCCTGATTTGATGGGGAAACTCAATGCAATGGAGGCCACTGCTTCCTAAGGAGGGGGGATTAATCCAGGCAAATATCGGTGTCCACCCACCTTTTCCAACTGGCTCAAAACAATTTTTTGGCAATTTTGGAAATTTACTATTTTTAGCAGTTTTAACTTTCGGGGCCATTTTGAGGGCCTAAATGAAGGTTTTTCGGGATAGAGATTCTTAGTTAAAAAAAAATGCATTATTGAGCCCACAAAATGAATCTCCTTGATGATACCTTTCCAATGGGCTATCATACGCCTAAAACTAAGATTGTATGCAAAAGTTACGACCCCAGGAAGTTGATGTACTAACTTACCGAAACAGGGCTGACATGACTTTTGGCACTTCATCTCCTAGGGTTAGGTTTTTGGATGTCTAGGGTTTCTGAAATTCCTTCTTATTGTAAAAATTCCTTCAAAGCCTCATTGTAATCATATTCTTGCGAATGAGTGCAACCGTCACATCTCTTCTTAGAGATAAGCCGCCACCATTCCAACAAGCTTGTTTCCGCTGCATTTTACAGTTTTTAGCTTATTTCGTTATTGAATAGAAAATTAGTTTTACTGTATCTCTGTTATTTTGTGTTAAGCACATGTTAATAATCTGTATTCATTTTGTTCTGCTCATAAAATCTAGATTAGTCGTATCAGAGCAATTTTCTCCTTGTTTTCTTAGTGCATGTCCCCAACGAGGTCGGAGTACAAAGACTTGGGTCTCGAGCTTGTTACTCATGAGGACAAAATCTCTCGCACGCCCAAGCGACCTCTCGTGGGAGGAGAAAAAAATAGATGATGGGATAAGAGATCCTTTCAAATTGTTGATTGAGTAATCCCTCATGCAACAGAGAAACAATATGATGGATAGTTTAGCGCAAATCCTTCGGCGACTATCAACAGGCGACACATCTTCTTCGAACGGAGGCACCGCCCCCTTTAAGGTGAAAATAAACTTCGATATTCTTATATTTGAAGGTCAAATAAACGTAGATGTCATAGACAAGTGGTTGAATATACTAGAAGGGTATTTTTCTGTCCATAACTTTTTGAATAGAGAAAATATTACTTTTGCGCTCCTCAAATCCGTTCCCCATGTCAAAGATTGGTGGGAAACTTTCTGTGAGCAAAAGGAAACAGAGGAACCCTCATTATTTATAGTCACGGCCACCTGGGAATCCTTCAGGGATTCTATTAAGGAACAACACTACCTTGTCAGAAATTATGACGACCTGCATACCAAATGGACCACACTGTGGCAAGAAAGAGACCAAGCAATGCCAAATTTCACAAATATCTTCCATACCTTGTGCACCAAGTTGGGTATCAAATATTCGGAGTGACATCTGGTGCTCAAGTATCGCGCTGCTCTGCATAGATACATCCAGACTGAAATGGAATTTCTGGACATCTCATCCTTGGGTGCGGCCTATCGATATGTCGTCAAAATCGAGCAGAAGCTCAAACAAAAGACGCAACAACTTGGGCCTGGGAACCCCTCACAACAAAAGGTAGGAAAGGGCGGCCCCAACCCATAGACCAAAGGAAAGAGAAAAGATGGACAGTATTAGGACAACCAGTCCAAGCCACAAGCAAAGAAGGACACTGGAAAGACAAAAAAAGATACCGGGAAGTGGTGCAACTTCCATAAGAGCCCTTGGCATAACACTGTTGACTGCCACTCAAAGAAGTCGTTGGTGGATGAAGTGAAATCCTCTGAATCAGATGCGGATTCTGATTCTGAGCCAGAACTAGAAAGGGGAAGATGGATCATTGATGCGGAACCCAATACCACCATTGCTACCACCAAGCTCCAGCCTGGTGAACCAGACGAGCCAGAAGAGGGAGAACGCCTCTTCTATTCACATCTGTGGGTAAAAGGCACCTCGCTGCACTTCATCGTTGATAGCGGTTTCCAAAAGAACCTCATCTGAGAAGAGGTTGTCAAGTGGCTGGCCCTGCCAACAACGTCGCACCCACAACCCTTCATCATTGGATGGCTCCGCCAAGGAAGCGATCTTCGCGTCAGCCAACAGTGTCGACTATTGTACGACATCAAGAACTTCAAAGACGAGGTATTGTGTGATGTTGCTCCTTTCAAAGTTTGTGATGTTCTTTTGGGCCAACCTTATTTATGGAAATGTCATGTTGTATATGAGTCTAGGCCCCGTAGTGTTATTATTACTTTGAATAGGAAATTGTACAAGATACCCGAGGCAGTCCCACCTAGTGTTATTTCCTTGATCTTTGCTAAGCAATGCAAGAAGGTCATCTCTTAGACAGGGAAGTTTGTCTTCTTCATAATTCGCTCTCAGAATAAGTGAATGATTACAGCCACATCCAGGGTCTTTGCGGCTAACCTCTCCACACAGCAGAAGCAAGTATATAAGGTCATGGAAGAATACTCAGATATCTTCTCCTCACCTACAAGGGTACCTCTCCATTGCCAGGTCAAGCACCCCATCGATCTAACCCCCGACGCACCGCTACCCAATGGGCTAGTCTATCATCGCTCTATGTTAGAGAATGAGGAGGTCAAGAATTGCTCCACAAGGGGCAGATCCGTCCCAGCTCATCACCTTGCAGGATCTCAATCGTGCTGGTGCAGAAGAAAGATGGAACCTGACAACTCTGCATTGATTACTGGGCTCTAAATAAAATCATAGTCAGAAACCGGTACCCGATTCCCCGAATCGACGACCTCCTTGATCAAATCATAGGGGCCAAATACTTCAGTAAGATTGATCTAAAGTCTGGCTACTACCAGGTCTCGATAGAACAAACAGATGTATGGAAGATCGCCTTCAAGTCAAAGGAAGGCCTTTTTGAATGGTTGGTCATGCCCTTTGGTTTGAAAAATGCTCCAGCCACTTTCATGAGGATGATGGACGATATCCCACGACCATTCACCAATACGTTTGTAGTGGTGTATCTGGATGACATTCTCATTTACAACAAGACTTGGGCCGAACACTTGCAGCATATTCAGCAGGTTCTGCACACCCTGCAGCAACACAAGCTATACACCAACTTAGAAAAATTCTTTTTCAGCATGGACAGGGTCCATTACCTGGGCTACATCATTGATCAACATGGCGTACATGTGGATCCAACCAAGATCCAAGTCATCCGTGACTGGCCATCCCCAACCACACTCACTAAGCTTCAGAGCTTCTTGGGCCTTGCCAATTTCTACTGCAGTTTCGTGTTGGGATTCTCCCATATGGCATGGGCCCTTACCCATATAAACAGGGGTGGTGGTAAGGTGAAATTTACGTGGGGCCGGTCCCAACAACAAGCATTCTATTATTTGAAGTAGTGCTTGTGCTCATCCCCAGTACTTTCACTACTAGACTTGCAGAAGCCCTTTGAGATCAAGATAGATGCTTCACACTATGTTATGGATATCGTTCTCACTCAACATGGCCACCCCGTGGCCTATAATAGTGAGACACTATCAGATGTTGTCTGTAAGTACCCTACTTACGAAAAAGAAATGTACTCCATTGTGCAATCTTGCCGCCAGTGGAGACATTACATTCTTGGTAAGGAGAAAATCATCCACACTGATCATAAGCCACTGCAATTCATGCAGACACAAGGAAAATTGCAGAATGATCGCCATCAAAAGTGGTCCACATACTTTCACAATTCCATCTCAACATCAAGTATAAAACAGGAAGCACCAATTGCGTCGATGATTGCCTTAGTAGACCTCCAGTTGCAACACTCACCATGGTGCTAGACTCCCACGACCATGGGACCTCTGGATGGCCCCAACTCTATGAGACAAACCCAGACTTCGCCACAACCTACCAAATGTTGGGTGAAAATGCAGTTGTCGATAATTTCCATCTTCAAGATGGGTTGTTGTGTTGTCTGGGCCATATCTTTGTTCCATCAAGAGAGCGAATGAAGTTGATCTAGGAATCCCACTACAGTCGGGTGGCAGGACACTTCGGCATCGAAAAGACAGTGGCGATGCTACAGAAATATTTTTACTGGCCGAAACTTCAACAGGAGGTCAACAAGTATATCAGGTCCTACACTACCTGCGCTATTGCCAAACCGACCACTAAGAAACAGGGCCTGTACACCCCTCTTCCTACTCTTGACAGGCCATGGGAATCCATCTCAATGGACTACATGTCGGGCCTCCCATCCACCAAGAGGGGAAATGACTGTGTTTTTGTGGTTGTTGATCGTTTTTCTAAGATGGCGATTTTGGTTGCCTGCAAGAAGAACATCACAGCAGAGGCCACTGCCAATCTCTTCTTTGAACGAGTCTGGGTACAGTTTGGAATCCCACAAACCATTGTCTCAAATTGGGACAGTCGATTTCTCAGCACATTCTGGTTGAGCCTCTGGTCATTGTTGGACACCAAGCTCACCAAATCCACGACCTTCCACCCCCAAACAGATGGCCAAACTGAGGTCGTAAATCGAATGATTGTGCATATCCTTCGCATGTATAATTCAAAGCACCCTTGCACATGGGATGAGAGCCTTCCTTATGTCCAACATAGCTACAACCGATCCCTGCATAGCTCAATCGAACACAGCCCCTTTTAGGTGGTGTTGGGATTCCAACCATTAGGTCCCATAGATGTTGCATTTCCCCTTACAGTCACATCAACCGACTCATCTCTGCTCCAACTGAAGCTGACAAAGCCACCTGGTTCATTGAGCGGATCTAGCACATCCACCAACAAGTTCAAGATATCCTATAGAAGTCCAATGACAAGTACAAGCAGCGCCATGATCAACATCGGGTGCCACATAAGTTTTAGGTGGGCGACAAAGTTTGGTTACACTTGCAGAAAGAACGCCTTACAGGACCCCATCGGAAGCTTCGCCCACTCCGTTATGGGTCGTACACCATCACCAAGGCCACGGGGGATAATGATTTTGAGCTCAACATTACTCCTTTCCTTAGCCTGCACTCAGTGTTCAACGTGGATCTTTGTCACCCTTATTTCCCACCATTATTGGACACCTCAGACGTAGCAGAACCACTGACACCAATAGAGCTCAACCCCGAATATACAATACACATCCAACGATCAGATTGTGCACACACAGATCAAGGGCACTCAACAACAAAGGATCCAACTTTATCGAGTCGTCAAAGCAGGGTAGCTTCTGCACCAAGGCAAGTGGCTCACCCAAGGCCAAATTCAGTAGAAATTTTCTCATCTTATGGGGGAACTCAACGCAATGTAGACCATTGCTTCCTAAGGAGGGAGAATTGATCCAGGTGGATATCAGTGGCCACCCACCTTTTCCAACTAGCTCAAAACAATTTTCTGACAATTTTGGCATTTTATTATTTTTAGCAGTTTTAACTTCCGGGGCCATTTTGAGGGTCTAAATGAAGTTTTTTTCAGGATCGAGCTTCTCAATGATAATCAAAGGTATGATTGATCCCCCAAAATGAATCTCCTTGACAATACCTTTCCAATGGGATATCATACGCCTAAAACAGAGATTGTATACAAAAGTTACAACCCCGGGAAGTTGATGTACTAACTTACCCAAACGGAGCCCACATAACTTTTGACGCTTCATCTCCTAAGGTTAGGTTTTTGGATGTCTAGGGTTTTTGACATTCCTGCTTATTGTAAAAAGGCCTTCAGAGCCTCATTGTAATCATCTTCTTGCAAATGAGTGCAACCGTCACATCTATTCTCAGAGATAAGCCGTCACCATTCCAGCGAGCTTGTTTCCGCTGCATTTTACAGTTTTCAGCTTATTTCATTATTGAATAGAAAACCAATTATACTGTATCTCTGTTATTTTGTGTTAAGCACCCGTTAATAATTTGTATTCATTTTGTTCTGCTCATAAAATCCGGATCAGAACGGCTCCTGTAACTCGATCCTTTACAAAAAAAATTATTTACTCGCATAACTTTGTCTCCTGTGTTACTTCAAATGTGCCATCTCTTTTGAACTTCACTTAACATTCTTTTTCTGAGCTTAATGTGCTTCTTTATGCACTGTCTTTATCCAATCAGAAGGATATATCTTATGAGCTTTAAATTTATACAGGATTTCTTTGCACCTTGCGCTATGTCTTCTACGCAACCTACTACGTTATCTTTCCCAAGCTTTAGGATATCAAAGACATATAATTACAATACCATATCATATTGATATTCTTGACATCAATGCCAAAACATAATACCATGTCCAACAAAAACTTGTTTATACACTTTGTTAATATAAATAATCTGCCTTTATTTAAAATCCTATTCAAAGCACTCGCTCGGTGTGTTGTTAGACCTACACGGTAGGTTTTGAAAACTGTTATGATGAATAGAGAATTTAATTTTGAATTGTGGTGCTCACCCATAACAAGCTCTAAAGAGTTCAAACACTTAAAATTGTAGGGCATACAAAATGATATAGAAAAAATAGTAGCTATGAATTGGACAACATAGATCGGCATCCCTATTTTCATATACAATCTTCTTTCACATACAATCTTGGGTTCGGGTCGCTTTGATATCCTTGTTTGATCGGTTACACTACATATGGCTCTTGACAAGGTGGACCGCCGCAGCCAATGCAGACATGAGAGACAACTCTCCAGCCAAAACTTCTCCTGCAACGAGTCTGGCCAAGCGTTAAGAATTGGCTCCAGGGAATCGCGCATTTGCTCCAACTCCCAGCAAATTCAAGCAAGTAGCTTGTTATGGCAACTGTGTTCTTCCTCCTACAGTTCCCACCTGCAAGAAATGGATACAAATATGCCCACATTCAGAACAATTTGGAAGGAGGTTGAGGGGGGTAATCATTTTCTCTCCCATCCTTAAAGATGGCCTAGCTATCCAAACAAAGTCCTCCCCAGAGATAAACAGCTCATAAGTCATACATATAACAATTCTGAATTAATGCATGCTCGATATCAGCACTAGGGATTACATCCAGCCTTCAACATAATCCAGCAAGACGCATTAAGATTTTCTTTATAGCTAGAGTTCTTTCTATGATCTTCTTCAATTTGCTCAACCACCCAAATAAACCTCAAATGATTTTCTTTACGCATGCTACCTAGACAAGGTCTTTAAAAAGTAATCATGGAGATTCCTTACCTCAATACAAGGCATTGTGACTGATACATGCAAATCCTTGCCACCATTGGAAGCCTCCATCATTGTAATGCAATGAGACCTCTCGACGTTTTGGGAAGGATCTTGGTCGGTTGCAATAAATACAGCAGAGAAAATATTGGATGCATGGCCATTGAAGCCCCCATGGCACCAGCTAGTACAGACTCAGTTAAGTTCTTGAGCATGTTCAGTTCCAACAAAGCTGGAACAGTAGTCTTCAAGGCCTTGGCAACAACTGCCTCGGTGATGATAGCCTCACATACTACTGATTTCCCACGCCTTTCAATTTAGTTCACAACTGTGGGTTTCTTGTCTGCACAGAAATTTGCTGACGACAGGCCAAAACTTTGGTAATAAACAAAAAGCCCAACGCATCAAAAAGCAATAAGTAAGTAACCAATGATTTGGGAACCAAGAGTCACAAAATCCAAAACAGGGATGACCCAAAAGCCAAATACCGCCAAATATCAACAGAATTGCATAGACAGACTCACCAGAAACACTGATAGCATCCATGTCAGGAAACTCATTCTGAAGGAAATCAAAAACATTCTGCACACCGTTGGACACCATATTCATGCTCATGGCATCACCAGTGAAGCAAGAAAACCTCATCTACAGATTCCTCCCTGCAATTGCACAACGTATGCCTTGCAGCCTGGCAAATCTGCTGGTGCTGTTATGCAGATCAGATCAACAAGAAAGAGTCAACACCCATAAAATTGGTATTACTCAGAGTATTCAGATCTTTGGGGTATAAAATATTCTATATGCTACAAAATGTTAAAATAAAAGAGAAACTTATGGTGATAGCTGTTGAAGATCACAGACAAATTCTCAGAGTTATTGGGATCTTCAATGTAAAACTTGAGATGTGCAGCTCTCTTGACAGTGGGGAATCTAACAACAGGAGCTTTGGTCATCCCATCTCTGAGGAGGACACTGGTAGCACCACCAGACATATGAATGGTCTTGCAACCTCTGTTGGTGCTTGCAACCAAGCAGCCCTCGGTGGTGGACATGGGTACCATGTACTCAAGTCCATCAAGCAGAAAAGGCCCTGCAACTCCCGCAGGAATCTGCACATACCCAACAGGCAGTTCACAGAATTGACCACCGTCATCAAATCCTTCAAAGGGCAACCCATCCAGGGATCTTCCAGTCATCATCTCCAAGGCCCTTCTTCTCACCCGAGCAGATCTTCTACAGTCCCCAAGAGCTGACTCCAGAGAATAAGAAGCCATAGTCCCATTGCAAACAGCAGCTGCAATATCATCATCCTCGTGATCCCCCAACGAAATCCCCTTCAGCTAGACTTGAGGGGGACTGGGCTTAACAGCCACTTCTCCCTTGGGAACTTGGCTGATCGGCTTCTCGTTTCCCCTCACATGATCATCATCAATGCTCCCGCTGATGAAATACTGGACATAATCAATGCCGAAGAATTCCAACAAATATATGAACGAAGCAAGCCGAACCACAATGGCCACCAACTCCCAAAAGCCGAGTACATGAAGGGGCACTGAAGTCTTGATCTTCTTCCCCCATCTCCTCATCAGAAAATAGGAGGAAGTGAAAAACAAGACAAAGAACACCTTGTTGATCAGTCCCACAAGCAGTGGCAAAGCATCCGATGCCGATGCCATTGAATTCTTACAATTACCATTATTCATTTTCTTAGCAGAAGCACAACTATCAATGCAATCGTCCAGCTTGTTGAAGCTGCAACAGTCCAGTTCTCAACTAAATTTTCCTGTTCTTCTCAACACCATGCCATCCATTGGGCTCTGAGAAATAAGAAGAGCTGGCTCCAAAGACTTTTCTCGGGAATCTCCCCAAACTGTGTGTATGATTGCACTAGAGGCACCAGGGAGCTGCTAGTATTTATGGTCCAATATTTTTGTCATTGGCTTTAAATTTTTAACATCGTCACTAAAACTAGCCTTCCAGTATATTAACCCACTGGTAGTTCACACTCCCCTTGCTCAGACGTTTTCACGAATTTATTAGAAGGTTCCCCTACCCCTAGCGTGCCTGTATAGAATAGTGAACACAACCACTCTGGACCGTTGAATTCTCCACTTCTGAGGACAGTCGACAACTAAATCCTTTTTAAAAAACAATAAATGATGGAACACGAGGAGGGTGAGGTGAGCATGTACTTTGAAAAACTTAGTTGAAATGGGCACTTGTAGTTAAGGAAATAGATGATGACACGAGAAGAAAAAAATTGCAGAACTAAAGCCTCTATTGATCAGCCGCACGCTCGACGTTAAAAATGGAACTTTGAGCACACTAAAAATACGGAATTTAGTTATGTTTTATGGTTGTCTCTCAATATATAGATACATAAAAAAAAATGCATAATATGAAACTCCAAGAGTGTCGAGCAGCATAAACGTTTTCGTTGCTTCGAGTTGCATTTATTAACTATATATTTTATGATTGCCTATTTTTAACATTTCTACCAAGCAGATTATAAACAATCTTTCTTTCAGTGCTTTGCTTGACCACTTTCCAGTATAGATTTTGATTTCTCACTTGATAGTAAGGGATAATAGTGAAATATTTTCGGTGGTTTTATATTCATCATTGATCTTCTAAGTATAGGGATTCCTCTAGTTGCAAATCATGTAGGAGCTAAATCTCCACATTTATGATGATGGTAGTTCTTGAATTGGTGGTAGTTTATGTAATGGTGAGGTTATATTGAAGACATTATATATCTATGTAATTCGAAGAGGCATAGTTGTTGTAATCTTTATCTTTGAAAAATAAGAATTATCTAGTAGATGTTTCCTTGGCACATTGTGAGATTTTTACCATGTAAATCTATGCCCTATTGAATGTGTTTATGTTTTCTTTCTTTTCCGTTATTTTTTCGCATTTAATTTGTTCTGCAATTTATTTTTTGTGGACTCACATTTTCAACCAGTGGTATGAGAGCCATAGTGAGGAGAAACAATACATTCATTGGAGAGAAGGTTTCAGATTGCCACAGTGTGTGAGAGATAAGACGTCGTATTTAAGGAGTCAGGGAGTTATAGACGAGTGGTCAAATTAAGCTCTTAACAAATGGGCTTATTTATCTACGCTGAATCCCATTGATATTCTTTGGTGGATGTATGTGCACACGTCCGTCACAACAAAGAAGATTAGCAAACAAAATGGAAGAGCTTTGCCTACACCTTCCTGCAAGGCTTTCTTGAAGACTTCGGTTGATCCAGATTTATGAGGGGAACGAACTCACTAACATAATGAATACAATAACACAAAGATACGGAGAACAACACCAAATATCCAGTGAGCAATAATTTCTATTAAATAAATGAAATAGGCTGAAACTGTAAAACTGCAAAACTGAAAATAACTTGCTCGAATGGTGATAGATATATCTAAGAAGAGATCTGGTTGTTATGCGCATCTGTTTGAGCAGAATGATTACAATGAGGCTCCATAGGCCTTTTTAACATTACTCATGAATGCCAAAACCCTAGACATCCAAAAACCTAACACTAGGAGGTGAAACACCAAAAGTTATGTGGGCCTCGTTGGGTAATTTGGTACCTCAACTTCCTGGGGTCGTAACTTTTGCATATGACATTCGTTTTAGGCATGTGATAGCCCATTAGAAAGGTCTTTTCGAGAACTACACATCATGTTGCCAAACTCTAACTCTATCTACAGTTTGACTATGGCAAGCCAAAAAAACATTGTTTAGGGCCCCAAAACGGCCCTGGAAGTACAAAAAGATGTGTTGACATGAAAACTTCCAAAATAATCTAGTTGGATTAGGTGGGCGGCCACCAGTCTCCACCTGAAATATGTGTAGGGATTCATAAAGCCTCAAAAGTGTAGAACCCACAATTACTAAGAAGTACAGAAGAACGTGATGAACTAAAAACTGTCAAGAGGAGCCAGTTGGAATAGGTGAGTGGCCACCAATATCCACCTGGATCAGTCCTCCCCCCTTAGGAAGCAATGGTCTCCATTGTGTTTAGTTCCCCCATCAATTGAGGAAACTTATGTTGAATTTGGCCCCTGGTGAGTGTTGAGCTCAAAAGCATTGCTACCCACAGCTTTGGTGATAGTGTAAGGCCCATAGCACAGTTGGAAGAGCTTTCGATGGAGCCTTGTAAGGCGCTCTTTTTGCAAATGTAGACAGACCTTGTCTCCCACCTAAAACTGGTGTGGTACCCTGTGTTGATCATGGCGCTGCTTATACTTAGCATTGGCTTTCTGCAAAATCGCATGGACTTGTTGGAGGATGTGTTGAATCCGCTCAATGAATCTGGTGGCTTTGTCAACCTCAGACTGAACATGGGAAGATTCTACCTATCTAGTTGCAAGAGGTAGTGCAACATCAATGGGACCCAAGGGTTGGAATCCTAGCCCCACCTAAAATGGTCTATGGTCGATGGAGCTATGGAGAGCCCTGTTGTAGATGTGTTGAACATAGGGAAGACTCTCATCCCATGTACGCATATGCTTAGATTTGTACATGCAGAGAATGTGCATAGTCATTTGATTGACGACCTTTGTTTGACTGTCGGTTTGGGGGTGGAAAGTAGTGGATTTAGTGAGCTTGGTGTCCAACAGTGACCAGAGACTCGACCAAAATGTGCTGAGGAACTTGTTATCCCAATTGGAGATGATGGCCTGTGGTATCCCAAAATGGACCCACACGCATTCGAAGAAGAGCTTGGCAATGTTTGTCTTTGTGATGCTCTTCTTGCAGACTGTGAGGATGGTCATCTTCGAAAACTAATCAACTACCACAAATACACAATCATTTCCTTGCTTGGTGGATAGAAGGCCAGATATGTAATCCATCAAGACAGATTCCCAAGGCCTCTCAGGAGTAGGAAGAGGGGTGTATAAGCCTTGCTTCCTGATGGATGGCTTGGCAATGGCATAGGTAGTGCAAGATCTGATATACTTGTTGATGTCCTATCGAAGTTTGGCCAATAAAAATGTTTTTGTAGAACAACCATGGTTTTTTCCATACCAAAATGTCCTGCCATCTGACTGTAGTGAGCCTCCCAAATCATCTTTTCACGCTCTCTTGCAGGAACACAAAGATGGCACAGATGGCATAATAGTTTGTCTTGAATGTGAAAATCGGTGACATTCGCACCTGTTCCCAAGAGCTAATAGGTGGTGGCAAGGTCTGGATCTTGTTGATAAAGTTGTGGCCACTCAGAGGCCTTTTGTCCACAGGAATGGAACACGGTGGTGAGTGCAACCATGGGAGGTCGACTAAGGTAGTCAACGACAAGATTTGTGCTCCCTATCTTATACTTGATGTTGAGATGGAACTGTTGCAGGTAGGTGGACCACTTCTGATGGCGATTGTTCTGCAACTTTCCCTATGTCTGTATGAACTGCAAAGGCTTGTGATCAATGTGGATGATTTTCTTCTTCCCCATAATGTAATGTTTCCATTAACGAAAGGATTTCACATTGGAATACATTTCCTTTTCATAGGTGTGGTATTTCCGGATAGTATCTGAGAGTGTCTCACTCTGCTATGCTACTAGATGGTTGTGTTGAGTGAGAACTTTGCATATAGCATTAGTCTCAATCTCGAACGATTGGTGTAGATCAGGTAAGGAGAGTACTGGAGCTGAGCACAAGCGATGCTTCAGATCATCAAATGTTTTTTGTTGCTCCTTCCCCCATGCAAACTTTTCCCTACCACTGCCCTTGGTAACTTGTATGAGGGCCCATGCAATATGGGATAATCCCAACACAAATCGTCAGTAGAAGTTGACCAGTCCCAAGAAGATCCAAAGATCGGTTAGTGTGGTCGAGGCTGGCCAGTCACGGATGACTTGGATGTTAGCTGGATCAACATGTACCCCATTCTCATCAACAATGTAGCCCGAGTATTGGACCATGTTCATGCCAAACGGGCATTATCCAAGTTGGCATATAGCTTGTGCTGCTGCAGAGTGTTCAAAACCTATTGAATATGTTGCATGTGATCCTCCCAAGTTCTGTTGAAGATGAGGATATCATCCAAATATACCACCACAAAAGAGTTGGTGAAGGGTCTCAATACATCATCCATCAACCTCATGAAATTGGTTGGTGCATTTGTTAATCCAAAGGGCATGACCAACCATTCGAAGATACCTTATTTATAATTGAAAGTTGTCTTCTATA
This sequence comes from Picea engelmannii, assembly GCA_009831015.1. Classification (NCBI taxonomy): domain Eukaryota; kingdom Viridiplantae; phylum Streptophyta; class Pinopsida; order Pinales; family Pinaceae; genus Picea; species Picea engelmannii. Next base: position 258,411 of record ML795193.1, read on the forward strand.
CATCACTAGGTTCAATGGGAACCTGGTCGTAGCCAGAATTTAGGTCAATATTATTGAAAAAAGTTGCCCCCTTGAGTTGGTCAAGAAGGTCATCAATTATGGGAATTGGGTATTGGTTCCTGATTGTGATTTTTTTTAATGCTCTATAATCAATGTAGAGCTGTCAGGTCTCATCTTTCTTCTGCACCGATACAATCGGGCTTCCGTAAGGGGAGGAGTTGGGTCTGATGTGCTCCTTTTGCAGAAGCTCTTAGATTTGATGTTCAATTTCGTCAATGCTTGATTTCGTCATTTTCCATCAGCGAGCGACGATAGACCAGTGCATTATGCATAGGTGCAACGAGGGTTGGATCAATTGGATGTTTGACTTGGCAGTGCATCGGTACCCCAGTAGATGAGGGGAAGATGTTTATGTACTCTTCCATGATCTCGTCCACTTTCTTCTATTGTAATGAGAGGCTCTGTGTAGAGGCCACAGATGTGGCGGTGACCTTCTTCTTACTTTGAGCCTGAATCACAAAGAAGACGAACTTCCTGGTCTATGAAATGACCTTACTGCATTGCTAAGCATAGATTAAATAAATAGTGGTAGGTGGCACTACCTCTCATATCATGTACATTTTTCTACCCAAAGTAATAATAACATTGTGGGGTCTAGAATCATACACAACATGTCGCTTCCACGAATATGGTTGTCCTAAAAGTACATCACAAACTTCAAGGGGAGTAATATCACACAATACCTCATCTTTGAAAGGCTTGATGTCACAGGGCACACAACATTGTTGGTTGACACATAGATCTCTTCCTTGGCGAAGCAACCGATGGTGTAGGGTTGTGGGTGTGGTGTCGTCGGCAGGTCCAATCATTTGATGACCTCTGCTAAGATTAGGTTCTTTTGATTGTTGTTATCGACAATGAAATGAAGCAGATCCCCCTTTACTCACATTTGTGAGTGAAAGAGGCATTCCACTTCCTCTGTTTATTTTGTTCTCTTTCCTGAACTTTGGTGGTAGCAACAGTGGCACTAGGTTCAACATCGATAATCCACTTCCCTGCTTCTGGATTTGATTCAGAGTTAGAATCGACCTTTGACTCGAAACCTTTCATCTCGGCCATGAGTGACTTCTTGGAGTGGCATTCTTTGGTGTTGCGCCAAGGGATTTTATGGTATTCACACCATTTTCTCATGCCCTTCTTCGACTTCTCATTACCCTTCTTGTGTTGCGGCTTGCACTAGTTTTCCTGAGAGTGGCCATTTTTTCTATGTCTCTTGTTGTATGGGTTGGGGCCACCTTTTCCCTGCTTTAGCTGTGAGGAGTTTGCAAATCCAAACTCTTGCTTCTTCTGCTTAAATTTCTACTCGATCTTGACAACATATCTATAAGTCGTACCCAATGATGCGATGTCCAAAAAATCCATTTCTATTTGAATGTATCTATGAAAACAACCATGGTATTTGAGCACCATATGTCACTCAGAGTCTTTGATACCCAATTTGGTGTGCAGAGTATGGAAAATATTGGTGAAATCTGGTACTGTCTGGTCCCTGTCCTGACGAAGGGTGGTCCATCTTGTGTACTGGTCCTCGTAGCTTCAAACAGGGTAGTCCTGTTCTTTAATGGCATCTTTGAAGGAATCTCATGTGCGAGTGACCACAAATATTGCATATTCCTCTATGGCCATTTTATCAGAGTAAGTATCCCACCAGTCCTTAACATGGGGGACAGCCTTGTGGAGTGCAAAAGTAATCTTTTCCCTATCAAAAAAATTATGGACCAAAAAATACCCTTCAATCAGATTCAACCATTTATCTACAACATCTGCATCTATCAGTCCTTCAAATAATGGAATATAAAAATTTACTTGTACCTTGAAGGGGCTTGCATGGCTGCTTGATGAAGATGCTTCTCCTGTGGGCAGTCGTCGAAGGATCTGTGCAAAGTTTTCCATCATTTCGTTCCTTTGTTGCGCAAGGGATTTATCGAGCAAAATTTTAAAAGGATATCTTGCTCCATCATCTTTATTTTCGTCCCCCATGGGTTTTTTTTAGGCTAAGCGTGACTGATCTTGCAAAGGATCGACTGGTTTGAGTCCCAACTTCTTGTACCTAGATCTTGTCGAGGACATGCATGGAGAAAAATAAATGATCAGAAGACTGCTCTCATACCACTGATCCAGATTTATGAGCGGAACGAACTGACTAACAAACTGAATATAATAACATAGAGATACGAAGAACAACAATAGATATCCAGTGAACAATAACTTCTATTGAATAAATGAAATAGATTGAAACTGTAAAACTATAGAACTGAAAACAACTTGCTCGAATGGTGGTAACTATCTCTGAGAAGAGATGTGGATGTTACACGCATATGTTTGAGCATAATTATTACAATGAGGCTCCATAGGCCTTTTTAACATTACTCATGAATTCCAAAACCCTATACATCCAAAAACCTAACCCTAGGTGGTGAAACGCCAAACGTTATGTGGGCCCCACTGGGTAAGTTGGTACCTCAGCTTCTCGGGGTCGTAAATTTTTCATACGACCTTCATTTTAGGCACATGATAGCCCATTGGAAAGGTATTTTCGAGAACTACACATTATTCCATCAAACTCTAATTTTCCTATAGTTTGACCATGGCAAGCCAAAAAAAACACTATTTAGGGCCCCAAAATAGACCTGGAAGTACAGAAAGATGTGCTGACAGGAAAACTTCCAAAATAAGCCAGTTGGATTAGGTGGGTGGCCACCAGTCTCCACCTAGAAGATGTGTAGGGATTTAGAAACCCCAAAAGTGTAGAACCCACAATTACAAAGAAGTACATAAGAACGTGTTGAACTAAAAACTGTCAAGAGGAGCTAGTTGGAATAGGTGGGTGGCCACCAATATCCACTTGGATCATGGGTTTGTTCAATGCAAGTTTGATACATGCCAAGGAGAAATAGATTCAAAGCAGGAGGATGGTGAGGCATATGGCTCTTGTCTCACCTCTGGTTAAGCACAAGCTTGTTTTCTTGGGAAACGATTCCATGTGAAATACCAACATTATCACTCACTTCATGATTCGATCCAGGGACATGTTGTGAAGTTTGGGTATAAACCCTAAAACCATTCATAAAGAACCTAGTTAGAGAAAATCACATAAAACTTGCAAGAGAATTTGAGAGAGAGAGAGANGAAATACCAACATTATCACTCACTTCATGATTCGATCCAGGGACATGTTGTGAAGTTTGGGTATAAACCCTAAAACCATTCATAAAGAACCTAGTTAGAGAAAATCACATAAAACTTGCAAGAGAATTTGAGAGAGAGAGAGAGAGAGAGAGAGAGAGAGAGAGAGAGAGACAATAATCAGAGAAATAATGAAAAAATATATTAATCACAACATAATGAATGAGTAATACACACACAAATATATAATCAAAGAGAATCAATGTGCAATCTCATGGAGTACATCACCATAGGAGTGATCTAAAGGATATCTAGAAACTAACTCACTATAACAAGAGTCAACTACTAGTTAGTCTCAATTAACTATTTAAAAGGAAACAAGTTAATTGAGTGACAATTGTGGAGACCAAAAATAGCACATGCATGCAAAGGAAGTGTGCCCTCATGCCTTAAAACCTGAAAAACCATAAAGAGATGGAAATAGATGCATGAGTGATCTTCAACTAGTCGAAGTGATATTACACCCTATTTTATAGGAAGTGCCCTATTTTTAAGGAAGCGTCCTACTTTGTAGGGGAATATTCTTAGCTAAAACTTAGGAAAAAGTGAGTGTGTAAGTGTGTAACATCTCCAACACCCCTCTTGAACACTACTATGGTGTAATGAAGAATGGGTCCCGACTACAAGGCCATGTTAGGTACCCATTTTATAATGCATCTAAATGAATGAACACTGAAAAAGAGAGGAAAGAAGGAAAACCTTATGGGAATCCCCCCCCCTCTCAAAGTATAATGCATCAAAAATTAAGAAGGAAAGAAAGACAGGTGGAAAGCAACAGTGTCCTTCACTCCAAAGAGACCTCGCAAATATGTCAGGTTATGCTCAATGAAGATTTTGTTGAAGATGTAAATATTTGTATGGATATGTTGAATTCCTTTGACAACCTATCTTGCCTTGTACCTGCTCATATGTCCGTCTACTTCCCTCTTGGTCCTGTGGGCCCATATGCACCTGAAAATCTTCATGTGTAAAGGAAGCATAACCATATCTAGATTCTAGTTCTCAAGGAGATTCCCTGTAGACTCTGCATATGAATGAGGTGTAGCAATTCATGTGCATCACTCGTTCAATAGCTTCAAGTAAATGAGTAGGCTCCTCAAATTGGGATCTCATCCTCCTTTGGTTTAGTGGATCTCCCACATGGTCACTTGCTCCCTTTAGGGTGAAATGCACCCACTTGGGCATCTATTGTGGCACATCATATGTATGTCCATCACCTTTTGAATCTGATTCGAAACCTAGATATGAAGTTTGATCTGAATGTGTGGACTCATCATCTTGGATGTATAGTGTAAGAGGATGTGCATGTATCTCTTGAGATGCATACCTTTGACCATTCCCTGGTAATCCTTTGACCATTCATTGTTTTTTGTGTTGTTGCATGTACTTGAAATTTATATTACCATATTTCTCATGCCCAAATCTACTATCATCATCAGAATGAGTCGATAATAATGAGGAATCGGATTTAATAATAAACTTAGAGAGTGTATACAACTGATACTGGTGATTGACCTCACCAACAACAATCTTGGATTTGTCATATATGGTCACGAAATCTGATGTGAATTCCACCCTTTTTCTTGTGCTTGATTGTGCTAATATGATATATAGAGAGTATATTCATGGAGGGTTTCAGAACATGAAATACATTCTAAAATCTTCCATGTTGGATCTATACTCTCCCTTTTCCAGTGACCTCTACTAGAGTATCATCACCCATGAAGATGGGAGGACCCGTGTTAACAGTTAAAGATGAAAAGACAGCGTTTGTGGTTTCCATGTGATGGGATGCACCTAAATCCAAAATCTATGTATTGGGAGAATAATTAATGGAAATCAAATCATTGAGAATTACCTCGTTTTTATGGTGCTTGATCTTCCAACTTCTTCTTGGAAGCCTTGGGAATTTGTTCCCAAAAATGTTCTTCTGAAGTACCTGCACCATAAGATCAATTTGTTTCTTCATGCATGTTGATTCTTGACAAGAGACACTATTGCAGTAACCACATTTTGGCTTCCCTTTCTTTCCCTTTCCACCTTTGGAACCTAAAGATCCATTAGAGGAATTTCCCTCCTTATCCTGCTCAAAATGCACCTTTCCCTTTCCTTTCTGGTTGAACTTTAGATAAAACAATTTGCTTCCATCATGCATTGAAATTCCATGCACCTTGGGGCCCTTGATTAGACCCATATGGATGAGATTAGCTTTCTCATGCGTTATGGACTCAATGAACTCTATCAATGTAGGAACAATACATGTTGACCCTAAATTGTACCTTCATGAGTTAAAGGTAGAGACAAACACGACATATTCCGGACCAAATTTCGCCAAAATTGAAAGAAAAATACACTTTTCTTGTATGGATTTGTCAACAACGCATCACTTTAAATTAAGAAGAAGGAATTTACACCTCTCATCTCATCCTGTTTTCCAAAGAGACTGTCTAGTGTGGTACAAATTCCATTCGGAGTAGAACAAGAATCAATATGAAACCATAAATCAAGAGATATTGACATGCAAAGAAGACTGTGGACCTCATCCATGCAGTTGAAATAATTGTATTTCTCAATTGTTGATGTTGGTTCAACGTCTATAGCCATTGTCAATCGGTATAAGCCTCGATTCTTTAGTTGATGCAAAATCCTTGTCTTGCAATCAAAATAATTGTATGGTGTGAGAACGATAACCTATGTTGATTCCATCCATCATGGTTGAATCTCCTTCTACACCTACAAAAAAATGCCTACGTGCCTTGCTTATAGCAACCTATGGGCTCTAATACCATGTGAAGTTTAGATGAAAACCATAAAACCACTATCAGAGAACCTAGGTAGAGAAAATCACATAAAACTTGCAAGAAAATTGAGAGAGAGAGACAATAATGAGAGAAAGAATGAGAAAATATATTATTCAAAACATAATGAATGAGTAATACACACGCAAATATATAATCCAAGAGAAGCAATGCACTAATATCATGGAGTACACTCACCGTAGGAGTGATCTAAAGGAGATTTGGACACTAACTCACTGTAACAGGAGTCAACTACTAGGTAGTCTCAGTTAACTGTTTAAGAGGAAACTGTTTAATTGAGTGACAAGTGTGGAGACTAAAAATAGCACATGCATGCAAAGGAAGTGTGTCCCCATGCCCTACAACCTAGGGAAAACTCTAAAGATATGGAAATAGATGCATGAGTGGTCTTCCACTAGTCAATTGAGGTCAACTGAGTTTGAAGTGAAGTGATACTACACCCTATTTTATAAGAAGTGCCCTATTTTATAGGGGAATATTATCAACTAAAACTTAGGAAAAAGTGAGTGTGTAAGTGTGTAATATCTCCAACACACATAACACTATGGAGAAAGACTTCGAGAACTCTCGTGCGGTTGTTATGAATATAAGTGGGGAGGAGACATGGAAGCATATAGATGACATGGGACGAGGTGATGGGGATGATGAATAACATGTGCTTGGGCCAACGAGTGCACTAAGTCGATGAATGGGAAGGAGAATATATCATAGAGAAAGAAAATATAGTGTTGGGCGCAAAATATCTAGGTTATGCTAAGGGCTAGGCCACTAGTATGGCACCTAGAGCATGAGTGACCATGTATAAGGTCTACTAGTCCCTAGGTTGCTCCAACACCAACATCTAGGAAAAAATCACGATGTGGCAATTTGGATTGTATTAAAGGCATTGGAATTAAGAAAATTTTACGGTTTTGAGTTATCTGTCTCCTTTCGCACCTTGGGAAAAAATGACTCTTAACTCTTATATTGTTTTCTCATTACTTGTATGTTGGATTTGATGTCACATATGTACTAGATAGAAGCATGCTCTAGCATAGGAGTCGAGAATTCAAGTTGGAAGTGTACAAAACCTATTAGCTATTAGATTTGGCCTACTGAAGTTACATGGTCAAAGATCAAATACCATTGAATTATATTTGAGTTATGTGTAAGATTGATATGTATGGGAATGCACACTGCTTCCAAGGTGTTAGCACTCTGTAATTTCCAAGGCTGAGAAAGAAATGGACAGAGGTAACTATTTCAACTAGCTTTGGATTGTATTCTGACCTATACAACCCGAGAGGGATCTTTCACAACTGAAAAATACTCAAAGATTTGACAATTAGCTCATAGAGGTCAAATTCTGGTATAAGATGGGTTTTGTATGGTTTTTTTTAAAAGAATGGTAGGACAGGCATGAGAGAAAATACCATTGGGAAATGGATTCAAATTCTGAAGATTAATGATAGTCAGTCAATAACAAATGGGTACTCTCTAAAAACAAAGGAAAAGTAGGCATTGTTTTTTAGCAAATAATGTTTAGATGACAGTAGAAAATAGAATAAGATAGTCCATCACAGTGATATCAATTAAGAATTCTCAATGTAACTTTAGAAGGAAAACATAGAAGATATAGATTACTCTGGATAGAGCACTGAATATAGATGAATTCAAAGATGAATTCCAAACATATACTCTCAGTCAAATACTGGAAGAAATAAACACTAATGGAAATGTGAATTACAGATAAAGACATGCTTAGAACATCACTGTATGAATCACTGCGTGATGAGAGTACATGACTCTGTATTAATTCACAAAAAAATTAAGGAAAATGATACATTACAAATATCCATCTTTGGAAGCAAGTCCCCACCCTAATACTTTGAATACTAAAGTATATATAGACTTATTACAAATGATCTTGATATAATTGATCAAGATTTATTTTTGGAAGATCTAAAACTAATTATTACGAAAATAGAAAGCCAAGAGAATTTTGACACAGAATCTAGAATTTGCTATTTGATGGAGTTTGTTTATGATTGACTGATGATACTCATCTAGTAAGTGTCTTCATCCCACTGACTATTCTTTTCCTGTCAATTTGATACCTTTTTCATATGTCTCTTTTGATTTATTTGTCTCCTGAAATTTTGAAAACATAGGGTCCAAGGAAGTCTTCGATTCTCCCAATATGTGATAGTTGTGTACACTCTGGGGGAGTTTTTTGTATATTAGCTTGTTCTGAGAAAAAACCTCTCTTTGTTTTTTGAAATTCATCTCCAGTTGTCCGAGATCTAGGTTTGAAGAAGATGTGTCAAATAGGAAAATATGAAATCCCGAAAAATAAGGCTCAAATATGCTCTCGATTCTCCAAAACCATGGCACCTGTGAAGAATATGAGAGAGGTTATTGAATTTCAGCCTATTTAAGAGAAAAACCTCTTTTGGTTTTTCAAAATAAGCTCTGGTTTTCCCACAATTCACTTCAGAAGACGATTGGTTAAAAAGTTGCGAAAAGTGGTTTTTTGGGGGGAAAGGTGGTATTCTGGAGGGGGGTAGGTGGTGAATGGTTTTACGGGGGGGGGTCTCTGAAATCCTATGATAGAGACATGTGTCAGGGTGGTTTTAATTTTTGGACCCTTGGTTGAGTGGCGTAAGGGGGGGTCCGGAATATGAAAAGGGGAAGGGTTTTAAACGTAGGATATGATTTTTAGTTTTTTATTTAATTTCTTTTTATGTTTTTTTTGTTTTTTATTTGTTTAATTTTCTTTTTGTTTTTATTTATTATTATTTCGTTTTATGTTTTGTTTTATTTGTTTGTTTTTGTTTTTTTTTAAATATTGTTTTGTTTTATATGTATTTTTTATTTGTTTTGTTTTTATTGTTTTTAATTTTTTGTTTAATTTTTAATTGTTTAATTAATTATTGTTAATTATTTACAAACATAAGTGTTAATAAATTTTTAATTAATTTGTTATTAGGAACCTTAACCTAGTTTTATTAATCTAACCACACTTACTATTACTACTAATCTAATTAAATTAACTTTACTAAGCTAATTAATATTAACAATGTCACTGACCATTCATTATTAACTTATTGTTTTTTAGCCTAAGCTTGTTTATTCATGCAGGGATAAAATTGGCGGAGGGGTGAAAAATTGGAGGGTGAGGGAATGAAGGGTGCAACAATAGATGGGTTAGCAAGGATAAGTGGATGATCTAGAGGGAAGATGGGTGAAGGATGATGCAAAATGGAGGGGGAAGCGAGGTGATTTAGCAAGCCAAGAGCTCCATCATGAGACCAATAAATGATATTTGAATCATCATATTTCCTATAATTATAGAACCCTAACATAGGCTCCACCTGGGGATGACATCTCTTTCAAGAGGTGAAAAGAACCACATAACTCTGAACACACATACCAGTTCTTTATCCATTGGGTTGATCCCAAACTGCAACTTTTTCTATCCAACATCCTCTATGGATGATCTTTAAGTAGAAAATTGATTTGTATGTTGAATCTGAATTGAGAAAATGTTTGAAAGATGCTCACAACCCTGATCATATTTGCACACTACAAACCTGACTATTGAAAATATGCTTACCTGGTAAGCTTATTTATGTACATATAATCTTATTCTAACATGTTGAAATTTTGTTTAGTTAGGTAATGAAAAAATGCCAATGAAGCGAATCTATCAGTTGATCCAATAGCTCAGCTCTTTCATTGTTTTTAACAAGCATTAGAACTAGAGCTTGCAAAGGCATTAGGAATAGATTTCCAACCTGACCTTCATAACATAAAGCTTTGGAACTATGGAAAATCAAAGAGGCTCCAGGTATCAATTAACATTCTGAAAAGAAGAGATCCCCCATATAGATAGCAATAGGATCATGATAGACATGACCTATTTCTTGATATTCAAATTCAATTGCTTCAACACCAAGACTTGGTAATGTACATATGCTGTCTATATTATTATGAAAATTCTGATTTGACTACAGATTTTAAATGCCCTAACCAAGATTTGCAATGTCAATGGGGACGACTGGGATTCAAAGATACCAGCAGTAATATGGGCATATAGAACTACCTATCAGAAGCTGACAGGGAAGACGCCATTTAGATTGGTGTATGGACAAGAAGCAGTTATTCCTTTAGAATTCTTGGTACTAAGTCTCTGTGTCACAGCTGTTAACACATATAATTGCAGGGGTTAAAAAAAATAGTATTTATCTTCGAGTCATAGGTTTTCTTTAAGTTTTAATGATTTCTTGTTGTCAAGACGGAAGCATGTCCTTCTGTCCCTTCTCCCTCTCCAACACAATCTATCCTTGAAGCCTTTCCTCTTAAGGTCTGCCAAGAGAATTTCTCAAGGCTAAATGGCTGGATTTTTATCATTTCCTTGCTTGACTGTTCCTATGCACAGAGTTGTTTCTGTCTTCTTGAAAGATCATTGTGGGTCTGATTGAGTTTAAAATAATTGTCATTATGTTTTGTTACTAATTGAGCATGCAACAGATCCTCCAAGTCCTTTGTATGCACAGTTAACTTCAGCAGAAAAAGGCGGAAATTCGAAAGAAATCCATTTCAGGCTTACAATACAAGAAAACAGACGAGTTCATATTTAAACGGCAGAGATCCAATTAGGAAAATCAGATCGACAACATGCCTTCATTCGGAAGGTCAAATTTGTGAAGGGTTTAACATCTTAAGAAGACTGTCGAAGTATCAGAGCACCGAAGCGTCGGAGTGCCACGTCACTCCTGTCTTGTAGTCCCCCAAAGTATTTCACACTTCATATTCAATGAACCGCTGAAGCCCCAGAATTAAAAATCAAGCGTCACATGTCCTTCTCCAGTAGATGGGCACGATTTACTTCGGATTTTGGGTTTCGAGTGTTTTGGCATTTCTCCTCTCGATTTTCTCCGAAATGTGTTTCCCGGAATGCACATATTTTTGGCACGCGTCTATGCCATCAACGACCAAGGTTTCAGCTTTGTATCTCTTTGGTTCTCTGGACAACTCTCGGTCAACGGCTCCTCTGTCCCCTCACTTCTAAGTACGCGTATCTATGTTGCATGCCCGTCTCCAATGGATGATCATGATTTTCTTTGCCATTTCGGGTTTCAGGAGTTTTGGCTCCTCTCTTTTTTGGTTTCCTGGAACACATTCCCGCGGAGTGCATGGATCTTTGTCGCGTGTCCTCCCAGATCCAATGGCTCAGATATTCTCCGAACTTTGGAGCTTCGACGCTCTCAATCCCTCCTTGTTTCCAAATTCCCAAAGTGTTTATGCTGCGGAGTTTCAGTGCTTTCGCCACCTGTCCAGTTGGTGCTGACACGTGGCACTCAGTCCAGGCACCTTTGGGAATATCATCCGCTTGTTTCCAAGTGACCCGTGTCACCCTCCTTTTCGCGAAACATAAGCACAGTGACGTCAGGTCACCACGTTAGCTTCGGGAAGCCATTCTTTGAAAAATATTATTGTTCAATGCCAAAAGTAGCACCATCCCTAAATCACAGTTAGAAGGATCCTAGAATTGGTGGGCAATTAAACTTTAGCGGGGGCGCTAAATTGGAAAGGCTTCCTAGATCGCGAAACGCGGCTAGATCAACGACCACGCTTCATTGCGAGAAGGCAATTTTCTCAAGAATTAAAATCCTTGAGCAGTCCCGCAATGAAAACCATGGTATAGTAAAAGAGATACGTGGCGGAAGGTGGTGAATTGGGGGCTCAAAAGCGGTGTGGGTCCAAATTGCCTTCAATGGCCCCGCTTTCACGTGCTTATAAAATGATAAATCTGAAAGCAGGACATGGCTGCCCCCTAGGAATTAAGCCTCGTTGCGATCCCGAGGAAAAAAGTAGTTAATGAAAAAGGAGTGGTGGTTGAAAACTCGACTCACTCCATAAATATATTAGTTACCAAATGCACTACAGAATGGCGGTACGAACTGACCCATGTAGTCAAAGGTTTGAATTCATGACTCCTTTTTTATTTTTGATGATGTGGAGAGAAGAAAGGATCACAGGTGGTAGCATGGAAGCAACATACGACCATTGGAGGACACTTGGAACTGAAAAGGAATGCGCCTAAGCTAGGAGACATGTCATTTAATTCTTGTCGGAGTGGTTGCCAACATGGCCCCTAAATTTTAGCAGTTTGTTAAGATTTGTTAGCACAGGTGTTAGAAGTTTAGTTGTTTTGGAGAATCCTAGGTTAGGAAGGCCAACTCACACCTCTAGTTGTTTCCTTTCTTCTTTTGATTATAAATACATCTTCTAAATGATTATATAGGTTCAAATGGTTGAGTAGGGCTCCATGATTGTAATATTTTGACTAAGTTGTTCTCTGGTTATATATTGGACTTGAGACATTTTGAGTAATAGAAGTCAGTTTCTTTTTATATCATCTTGTTACCTCTTATACTGAAGTACTCATGATTGGATGATCCATATGATATGTTGTGGTTGTGTTATGATGAATGTTTGATTATCATAATGCTATGATGTTCTTCATTGTTTCTTAAACTTTAAGTTCAAGAAATTCTTGTGACTGGGTTTTTATTACCTTGGCTACTTGAAGACCTGATGTCAATAGGATAACTTTACACATTTCTCACTAAGTCTTCCTCCTATTCACTTTTTACTCCAAATCACTGAGTGAAGTTAATCAAGTCCTCATTTTCTTATGCATGTTAGCCTAGATTTTTGAGTTAAAACATTCTTATTCTGAGTTTTGTCCATTTGACCTTAAATCACTCATTTACATTTACAAATATTTTGATGGGTACTGGGCTTATCCTCTTACAGTATTAGGGTGATTCTCAGTGCTAACAACAACAATTACAAACATGAAAGAACGAGGTGCAGTACAAGAAAGTCTACGTCAGCTGATGAGCATGGAAAAAGATTGGATTCTAGCAGGCTTCCACCAAGAAGTACAGAAAGCAAGGGACAAAATTTGGCATGACCAACATATCAAGAGAAAAAGTTTCAAGTAAGGATACCTAGTCCTACTATATGACAACAAGTTTTTTCAATATCCAGGAAAGTTCAGAATGAATTGGCTGGGACCATATGAGGTCAACATTGTCACAGACAGAGGAGTTGTACAGCTAAAGGATTTGGAAGGGACAAACTTGAAGGGCATGATCAATGGGAGTCGACTGAAGTTGTACAAGGACATTCAACCACCAGCAACTTGACAGTTATTGCGTAGAAAAAAAAAAAAAATGCACGGAAATCCACGTGCGCAAGAGAGAAAATTAGTGCGACGGAAAGGAAAAAGAGTTTGCACGCACAAGTCATGGAGTCAGCACAATGAAATAAGAATAATGCGCCAAAAGCAAAGGATATAGAAACCAAGAACTCCACACACCCAAAAATCCTAGCGCAACAGAAAAAGGACCAACAATCGGACAACACAATAGTTCAGACAATGACAGTTGTGGAAATCAAGTGCCAACTGGCCGCAGCAAGTGAAACTGTGACAGATCGTACACAGAGGTAAATATCGTAGCGCGATGAAAAGAGAAAAAGTTTGAAAACAAGACACAAAGGACAACAGTTAACACATACAACGGTACCACGTGTGGGACACGCCGCCAAAAGTGACAAAGGGATAATTATCAGTGAAAAACAGTTTTCACTCTGTCATCCCTCTATAAAGTCAAAAAAAGGGGGGAAAGGAAAGTCATTGTGTCAATTTCCAAAGAGAAGAACACAGAGTCGAGTGAGGGAGCGATAGAGCGGAAATTCGATCAAGCAGTCGTTGAATCCACATATTTCAACCCTAGACACCGTCGCAATATCCCCACCACACGTTGGAGAGATCGGCAGGGCCAGAAGGAACAGACGCAGTACTGCTCGCATGACAGATGCAAGGGAGAAAGTGGCACCTGTAGTGGTGGATCTGGATGAAATCCACACACCATAATATGAGACAACCTGGTCATGGTAGAGGAGGAGAAAAACCCTATGTAGGAGGCCGGGTAGATGGAGGAGAACCCCGAAAGAATGGAGTCTAATACTTCATTGGGGAAAGGGAAGCAACAGACCAAGTAGGCCACGGGCTTAGTGCCACAAATCCATGAACCAGAAGTAACACAGGAAGCAGTACACGAGGGTGTACCAGAGGTGGGGACTTCATCCCCACAGGCCAAGCGAAAGGGCCAAGCTGAGAGAAACAAGCACGGAGGGTCACAGTCATAGGCAGAAGGGACCCTAGTGTTGCCAAAAATCCCCAACGAAGTGTGCGTAGACGATGACATGGTCGGAGGAGTGACAACCATCAAATACTCTGACCATGATGTGGCTAATGTTACTAAATTCCCAGACCTAGCATCATAGGTCTACCTAGAAAGCAAGGGAGCATGATCATCATGCATGCCACTGATAGAGCCGACGCAGTGGATCCTAGGGATATATAACATTGGCATCATGAACTTATTGGATGCCTAACACTTTGGGAGGGGAAATCCTATCAATGCATGCATCAAGCAATTTCTTGCACGCGTCCATGGAAGAATTTTATGGATAGATAGGTCGGTGCATATCACTGTGGACCTCATCGCAAGAATCACAGGGCTACCCAAAGATGGGGAAAAGCCAGAGAATTATTTGAAGGAAAAAACCAGAGCTAAGGCCATCTTAGATGAGATCAAGGATAAGTATGTCACATAGCGAGGCAACAAGGGAATCAGGATCAGTAACATCAATGATCCTACAACAAGGTTTTATACCAGACTCCTCGGGTGCAAACTAATGCACAAGTGCTGAAAAGAGGAAATATCGACTGGTGTGGTCATCGCCACCGCTGCACAGTGTGCTAAGGGGAGTTCGATGAGATGGGCCCCATGCCTACAGAATTCATTTTTGGAGGACTACAAGGATACACAAGATTGGGGCTCTGAGTTCCACTACTTGTGGTTACTCATCCTCATTAGCCTCATTGGTTGGAAAGAACCGGTCTACAACAAGTACATGGAGAGACCGGGGAAGTGTGGCACAAAAAAATACATATCATTACACAGCAGCGCAGACCCCAAGAGAAAGAAATCGAACACAAATATCTTTGTGAGGTACTTCGCAGAGATGTAGGACCTGATTACAGATACATGGCACATTACACCAAAGAATATCTAGGAGTTTAGACAGGTTTCCAACTTCAGGGAAACACACCACAGTTTATGGATGCAAGCCAAGCGCAACAAAGCCAAGGAATGGCTACAACTTAACTATTGCATCATGTAGGAAGAAATCCAAAGATAGGTATAGGAGTGGCCCGAAGAATGGAAGGTACCCAAGATTCCAACCACGGTACAAAGTGCACGACCTCAGACGCGGGACAAACCAACCCCAATGCACAAAATAGGCACCAATGGGGAAGGAATCAAGAAGAGGAACTCCCAAGGTTGAGAGGGGGGAAGCACCCTGGCCAAGAAGAAACCACGCACATAGACTAGACCACCAAGGGGGTCCACATAGGCTCCACCATGCATAGAACAACCACCAATACAATCAACAAGAGAAGTGTGTGCGGAAGAGGCAGATGTAGGGATACACGAAATCCCTGAGGTGGAAGAGGCATATGTAGGGACACACGAAATACCTAAGGAGGGGGAACAAGGGACAGGAACCCAAGAGATTCCTGAGGTAGGAGAAACAGGGACAACTACTGCAGGGGATACCCAGAGGCCCACTAGTACTGAGCCATCATCTACCTAGGAGAAGCGGCCAGGGAAGCATAAAAGTGGTGGTCGAAAGAAGGCCAAGGAACACAAGCCACAGATCCATATCTCACTAACCCCAGACGATGTGGATTTAGTGGCAACAACAGTCGAGGAGAGACTGGTTGAAGTATGGGAGAATGTAGAGAAGCACAGGGCTTCAATCGTCGATCAGGTGCAAGAGGTGAAGATTGTGCTGGAGTAGTTAAGGATCGGGGAAACAAAGGCACCGAAAGAAACACCCACACAGGTTAAGGGAAGAGTGTCAATGCCTGAGATAGTCCAGTTTGCAGCACAAATGAGTGCCAATTTCATCATCATGTCAGAGATGATGTTTATCGATGAAGACACAACACAAAAACCCCTTAAATACATCGAGACATTGGATGTGGCATTGGCCAAGATTCCAAACAAATCATTTTACAAACTTCAGGTGAGTATCGCACAGGAGATTCAGTCCAGAGCAAGAGAGAACAACACAAACTTACAGATATCCCAAACATAGACTATCACGCTGAAGGAATCCCTCAACCTTGAGGAACAACAGAAAGAGAAAGCAAAGCAGAAAGTGAAGGAGATGGAGAAAAAAATCCACATGTTGTTTCAAACAATTCCAAAAAGAACAAGCGATGAGGCAAGGTCATCGGGAGAGAAGTTGCGCAGGATAGAGATGACTATCCAAGAATACAAGGAGAAGATCCAAGAGTTGGAGGATCATGCCACACCCACTACTCCTCCATAAGTTAGAGCGCAACGAGAACATGAGGAAACAATAGTTGCGGAGGGCATCAACCATATCATACATGCAGTCATGGAGCTGCTAGAGAAGAGAACGCAACTATGGACTCACCTCCTAGAGGATGGGAGCCTCCAAGAATTGCAAGAGAAGGAAACCAACATCCACACAACAATGGAAAAGGTTAAGCAATGACAGAAAATAGTGTCACTATCAGAGAATATCAAAACAAGTTGAAGGCCATGCAATTGGAAGAGAAAGTGTTGTAAGAGTAGAAGACAGCAAGACAGGCGTTGTTGGAGCCCCTGCAAGAAAATGTGGAGCAACTGGTCATGGAGAGTGACATAGCTAAGAAGAACATTGAGTAGATCAGGGTTGAAGGTGGGGAGATACTACAATCTCCTATCACAGAACAGGTTTTCACCGCTATGGCCAACAAGAGCAGTTAGGCTCAATAAGGTACCAACGGATAACGGAGATGTATGACGCACTGCAACAAGTAGTATCTGAAGCAGGAAGCAAGTAGTGACAGTGGAATAAGTCAAGCAGTGACTTAGGACGAGTCATGATGTCAGTGTTGGGGGCCTGTTGGGCACATTTCCATTTTGGGGAAAAGGCACAACATGGAGGAAAGACAGTTGGTATAAAAGCATGTGAGGCGCGCATGCAAGAAGAAGGAAAAGAAATAAAACTGACAAGAAAAGTAATGGAAGAAAGCATGCATGTAGAGGGGAAAAGCGCGCAAGGCCAACATGAAAGAAGACCTAATTAGGTTAGGGTTTTGGTAAGAGAATGTAATGGTTGATAATCCGAGAGTAGATATAAATAGACACCTAGGAGTTCTAGGGGGGTTCAGTGTCTTTGATGGTTGTTATGAGTTAATCATGCGATATAGAGTAACAGGTCTATAACCCAAATATGATCTGATACCTTTTTGTAAGTTGTTAAGCTATAGGAGGGAAAAGTGACTAGACCTTGAGGGTTAGGCTGAGAAGCCTGGTGTGCTCTAGTCAGCCTCATAAAGGTCGAGGAGACTGTTTTCTGAAGGTATGAACGAATTTGTAGTGCGTGCGACGCCATTCTTGACAGAACCATAATAAAAGAGCCTTAGAGCCAAATCTTTGTGGACGTAGCCCAGGAGGGGGTGAACCATGGTAAATCATGTGTTGTGTGGAATGACTATTGTTTATGTATTTATTGTTAATGGTTAAATATTAGATGAATGCTTTGATGAAGTAGTTAGATCTCTTGATTTACATGCATGCATAAGGAACAACAGAATAACTAAGATCGATGAATGACAAAATATTGCTTTAATAACTAGATAGAACTTTCAACGCGCAACTAACAGATCCCCACCTAATCCTGGACTGCAAGCACTTGAGGATTCTAGTCACCCATTAATACTATATCAAGTGAGACTGTGCAGTTCACTATGTGTACTGTGTTTCCTTCTAGTTTACCAGGAGGGACGATAGTTTTAGAGGCTTTGTTGGAACCCTAGTAGACCTAAACCTGGGTCAATCATGTTAAAGGCATAGCTCAGATAAACAAACAAACATGTTGATAGTTGTGACATGCCATTGGTCCTCTACCTCTTCCAAAGCCTACTCTTCCTCGTCCTCCACCTATGTAGCCAACTTGATATCCTCGTGGGGCATTGTACTCGAGTGCTTGGTTATATTGCATGGGATTATACTGTGGTTGTGCGGTATTGTACTGTGGTTGTGCTTTTTTATATTGTTCTAGTGCAATGTTATATGGGGATGGTACTTGGTTGAACAGTGGTGCAACTTGCCCTGTCATCATCTCTTCCTGCACCCTATAGGTATCTGATGTTTGTTCCCTCATCAGCTCCATTGTCTGACAATCTTTGTCATCATGGCATACTAACTTGCAAAATTTGCAATATGAACTCTTAGGCACTGTATGGTATTTATGCATCATTGGACATTGATATGGATCATGCCCCTGTGTCTTACAGATCTCACAACATATTCCTCCTGATGGAAAAGGGTTTGGAAATCCTATTTCCATGTACTGTGTGAATGTTGGGAATTCATTCTTATGGTGTCCTTATGTCCTGCATGTGGTACACCAAAAAACTTCTCTTTTGTCACTACCCCTGTTCTGGTTTAGTTGAAATGTTAAGTTCTTTAGATCCTCCTTCAACTCCTTTATGGTTGGATCTATCTTCTGATATTGGTTCTCTTCTAGTTGTAGGGTTGCCTACAGAGCCTCTACTTGAGTTTGAAACTTATGTTGTCTCAAAGGGTACTTCAAGTGTGGTAGCAGGGAATTGACAAATAGATGCCTATGATGCATGTCTTTCATGACATATTTTAGCCATCCCTTCTATTGTTTGAATCTTTGGTCAATATCCCACACAGATTCTCTTGGTTTCTATCTTATCTCTATCAATTGATCCTCTGAGCTAGGCTTTCATAATTCATTTATCAATAGATTCTTGATATCCACAATCATTCTAGTTGTCCCTGGTGGATTGTTTGCAGCTAAGCTCATGTACTAATCCAATGTGTGGTCTCTTAGCGTGATGGATAACTGCGCAAGTTTAGTGTCCACATCTGTGATCTATTTTTCTTCCCAGATATTTTCACAAATGAACAAGTGCTTCTCAGGGTCCTTCGACACCTCTCCCTTGAATTCTGGTAATATGATGGTGGGATCATGTCATGCCATCCTGAATGTTGAACTACTACCTCCATGCGGTGTAGATATTTGGATACCACTTCCTAAACTGGCTCCTCCAGTTACTTCTCCTTGACTAGATTTACTTCATGTTGTTGTCCTTCCGAAATCCAGTTTTCTAAATGGTGGTGTTCTTATTGGTGTATTAGTCGCACATGGGTTTATGGGTTCCACACTGGCGTTGATATGGATAGGAGTGTTTCCTTTTGCTCCTGTTCTTGGACCTCTTTTCTTCCTTTCATATGTCGCACGTAGGATTTCCTCAATCTGCTTCACATCCCATAGATCCTCTACTTCTTCTTCATCACTTTCCAATCCTTCCCTCACGGCTATGTCTCTCTTCTTGTTGTTCATATTATATTGGTAGGGTACTCCACTGCGTGTTCTTCTAGTTGTTTCCATGATTTACATGATCTGGTCTTCCTCCATCATGATTGGATCCAAGGCCTCGTTCTTTCCTCTATCCATTTCTTCCTCCATTTCTCTATCTCTTGACAGTGCTTCACCCCTTCCCCCATGCACACAGGGAAGTTTAGTTGTCTGAGGCCATTTTCATTACACCCTTGTTATATAGAAATATCTTAATGGAAGTATACAGTGATCTGATATACCTACCTTGAGGTCCCTTAAGGAACTCTTATTCTACTGCGTTGTAAGACTTCGCAATATCTACTGCAAATTCTGTGATAAATCCTGCAACAATGTTGTCTAACCAAAAATCTATTGCGGTAAATTTATTGTCAACTTGTTGTAAGTGCGCAATATCTGTAGGATTCCACTCTAGTTGTCTAATCTGATTTGTAGGGTGGTTTTATTTCAACCTCAGTATCCACTCCTGCAACACGTGCGGGAAATCACAGAAGAATACTTCATGCAAGTCGTTAAATTTGGGTTTTTGTTGTCTTTTTGTGCAAACTCCAGCTCCTTTGTTTTAAACCAGCTCTCGATCTCTGCCTTCGTTGGGTTCCATGGTCTCAACATCCCCTTTTATATTCTCATTCTTTTAAATTTTTTGTCACCATATCTGATATTCTTCTTTACGCTTCTTCGGCACATCTTAATCACTCAATCTCATTCTGTTCCAATTGGCAACGGAACCATTTTTTTGTATTAAACTACTTTATCTACTTGAATCTTACCCTATTGTCATACGTTGACCCAAGTTCACACTTAACAAGCTTCCAAGAAAATCCCTCTAAAACTATCGGCCCTCCTAGTAAACCAAAAGGAAGCGCAGTACACAGGGTGCACTACGCAGTCTCACCCAAGATAGCTCTATGGGTGGTTGCAATACTCAGACACTTGCAACTTGGGAATGAGTGGGGATCTGTAATTTTACCTTGTGATCTTCATTTATTTAGTCTAACATCTTCATTAATCAGTCACTCTCACTCATGCATGTGAAATATCCAATCTAACTAGTTCCTTCATTCATTTATCTAGAATTAAATCATTAACAACAATGGAGAAGCATATCATTCAGTAACATAACACAAGTTCTACCGTGGTTCACCCCCTCCTGGGCTATGTCCACAAATATTTGGCTTTCAAGCTCTTTTATTATGTCTCAAAAATATATCACATCACGCATGCTTACAGTCTTGGATCTTACAATCTCAACAAGCTTCTCGATCCCTGTGAGGATGACTAGATCACACTAGGATCCTCAGCTTGTGATCTAACCCTCAAGATCGAGTTACTCGAATCTTCTCTATCTCACCAGCTTACAAAAATTTTGCAGTTGTACCCTTCTCATTCTTCTCTCTGTCTCTCTCTTTCAGTCCCCTTCCTAGACCTCCTAGGTACTACTTATACATACTCTTGGCTTATCAACCATTACAATATCATGCAAAAACCCTAACCCTAATGTATTTAGATATCCCTTGCATGCATGCCTCGCATGATTCCCTCGCATCTGCTACTTTTCCTTCCAGCTGTCTTTTCTTTCCACTTCATGCTTTTCTCTCTAAAAATGGCCCTTCACCCAATAGAATACCACTACAACCACTGCAGCCTCAACACCTTCTATCCAGCAAAAACATATTGTTTCTTCATCTACAATGGTGCCTACACAATGCCCCATCAAACCTAGAGACAACAGATTGGTGGAGCATATTCAACCCTGTCAGCAACATGCTTTTGACAATCTCCCATAGACCAAGTAACACAACTTCTCCAATAAATAATGCAGCTCACCAAGATTCATATTCAGAAAATGCTTTCCCCTCTTCCATGGGAACTCAACGCAATGGTGACCATTGCTTCCTAAGGGGGGAGGATTGGTCTAGGTGGATATTGGTGGCCACCCACCTATTCCAATTGGCTCCTTTTGTTAGTTTTTAGTTTAGCATGTTCTTCTGCACTTCTTTGTAATTGTGGGTTCTACCTTTCTGTGGTTGCATGAATCCCTACACATCTTCCAGGTGGATACTGGTGACCTCCCACCTAGTCTAACTAGCTTATTTTGTGTGTATTCATGTCAACACATCCTGTTATACTTCCAGGGTCGTTTTGGGGCCCTAAAAAGTGTTATTTTGTCTAACCAAGTCAAACTATAGATGAAGTCATAGTTTGAAGGAGTAATTTGTATTTCTCAAAAAGACCTTTCCAACAGGCTATCATGAACCTAAAACGGAGATCGTATGCAAAATTTATGACCCCGAGAAGTTAATGTACTGACTTACCCAAATGGGGCCCACATGACTTTTTGCGTTTCATCTCCTAGGGTTAGGTTTTTGGATGTCTGGGGTTTTGGCATTCATGTTTAACATAAAAAGGCCTTCAGAGACTCAATGTAATCATCTTCTTGCAAATGAGCATAGCCGTCACATATCTTCTCAGAGATAAATCTACCACCATTCTAGCGAGTCTTGCACTCTATATTTTTATAGTCTCTTTACAATTATTTCATTAATAGAAATCAAGTATTGTTGTATTTCTCTGTTTCTTGCAATTTTTATGAATGTTTCATTGTAATATCATTTCTTTCATTTTGTTCCAAAAATAATCTGGATCAATCGATCTAATGGAAAAACAAGACAATCCAATCAAATTGTCTACTCTCACATGTTAATATATATTCATCATATTACTCTCACATTTCTCTCATCATAATCCTGGTCCCTCCCGTTAGGGAGTCAAGCCCAGTCCTGCTATGATACCATATTGGGAAATGTGAGAGGGAGAGTAGAGATTATTATTACACACCAAAATTTTGTCTGGGCGCTCCTTAAACAACAAAATAGAGTACATATAAATACAAGAAACATTGTCTCAAGATAGAAAACTACCTTGATCCACCAGTTGAGTAAATATCTCAACCTCACACCAAACTAGGAAGAATATAGTTGGAGAAAATCTCTCAAATCCAACTAGGCCTCAAAAACCTCCTAAAATATAAGAATATACTCCTTCTTGTAGAGACTAGAACTCTACCTAATAATGACCAATTAACTCAATAATCAAATATGATCACACTCACAAAAGAAAAGTAGGAGTTATATATTCCAACAGTGAGTAATGCCAAGGATAGAATTGTTGATTTTGAAACAATGTCTTGTTGGTATTTATAGATTCACAATTGAATAAAACATTGGTGTGTTAATGGAAGAAGTGATACCATTCAAAGCGACTTCTATTGAAAATAATTCTCTTTCTAGAGAGATATTTCATTCTCTTTCATGTTCTAATTTCTATTATTTGTACCTTGATCTCTTTTATGGTTGTGTTGTATGGGAAACTATTCAAGATCCTTTTAAAGCTTATCCTACATGGCCAAATATTAATAAATTACAATATGTTCATAATGTACATATAGGAGAAGGAGAAGGTGCAACCCCTTCCCAGGAATCTTGTATTTTTCTCCCTTATCAACTTGTTTCTTGTGGAGAAGAGGGTGTTGTAACAAACATGTTTCTGAATAAGTCTTCTATTTATTTATGTACATTCATGAGTAATAAAGAGTTTGTTTATTGTAGTAACCAACTAGTTGAGATTGATGCTAATAAATACAAAGAAACAAACAATGTTAGTGGTTGTCACCTATACATTGATGATATATCTTCTATGATGGTAAAGAACTCCAAGTTCACATTATTTAGTCACAATATCCCATCTCAAGTTGCTGGTTATGAACCTAGAGAGACTAGCCAAAATAGTGAGGAACTTAATTTTCCACCAATGGTTATGTCAAGCTCTCATTATTATTTTTTTCCTCTAGAATAAATGATATCATCAGTACTAAGACTCTTCCCCAAGATACTAGTCATTATTGTTTCATGTGTGGTTCTCATCAGGTATGTTGCTCATTTTTTAATATTCACCAAAACTTCAATGATGTTTACTGTGAATTTTATGATGGAATTGAAGATTGGTTGGAGGGATCTTATTTATCTATGTGTCCCATGAATTATTATATTGTCATCTTTCACATGTTGGGTATAGATTTACTTGATTTAGTTCTTCTTATTTTTGGTCTCTTACTACAATTTATCTTATTGATTTTTCATGAACATGTGATTGCAAGTTTGGAGTTACGTGGATGTTTACATTGGAATTTTTATTTCACACGGTTCATTTTTAGTCAATGTAGTGTAGGATAGGAGTAGGATAGATTGGACTAGTTTATTTTCTTTGCGTAGTTGTTTACTGTAGTTTTTATTTTTGGCTTTCAATGAATTTAGTTGTAAAGAATTATCTATCTTTATGGATAAGGATTCCTATTGCTCTTCTTCGAGATGTGGTCAATGAAGAAATACTTCGTGATACAGGTGGATATCGTTGACCACCCACCTATTCCAACTAGCTCACATACAAATGTCATCTTGGCAGTTTTTTTCTAGCTTTTAAGGTCTTGAATTTCCGGGGTCGTTTTGAGGCCCTAAACAATGTTTTTTGGGCCCACCACCATAACACCATAGATGAAGTTAGAGTGTGATGGCATAATGAGTATTCCTCGGATAGACCTTTCCAATGGGCTATCGTGCACCTAAAACGGAGATTGTATGCAAAATTTACGACCTCGGGAAGTTGATGTACCAACTTACCCCAACGGGGCCCATGTGACTTTTGGTGCTTCATCTCCTAGGTTAGGTTTTTGGATGTCTAGATTTTTGGCATTCATGTTTAATGTAAAATGGAATTTGGAGCTTGATTGTAGTCATCTTCTTGCAAATGAGCGCATTTGTCACATATCTTCTCAGAGATAAGCCACCACCATTCTAGCAAGCTTGTTTCCATCTGCATTTTATAGTTTCAACATATTTCTTTATTTAATAGAAGCCAATTTTTACTGTATCTATGTTATTGTTCATTGTATATCCATGTTAATAATACAGATCTATATTCATTTTGTTCTACTCATGAAATCTGTATCAATTGTATCAGAGTGGTCTGCTCCTTGTCGTTCTTAGTGCATGTCCCTGACGAGGTTAGAGTACAAAGAGTTAGGTCTTGACCTTGTTTCTCTTGAGGAAAAGAGTTATCGCACACCCAAGTGACCTTCCATGGTGGGAGAAAAGAAAGACGATGACATAGGATATCCTTTCAAACAGTTTCTCGAGAAATCCCTCGTGCAACATAGGAACGAGATGATGGATAGTTTTGCACAAATCCTTTGACGACTATCAATGGGTGACACATATTCCATGAGAGGAGGTGTCGCCCCCCTTCAAGGTACATATCAAATTTAATATTCCTATATTTGAAGGTCAGATAGACGTAGATGTTGTAGACAAATGGTTGAATCTACTGGAAGGGTATTGTTTTGTCCATAACTTTTCTAATAGGGAAACGATTACATTTTCTCTCCTCAAAGTCATTCCCCATGTCAAATATTGGTGGGAGACTTTCCGTGATCAAAAGGAAACAAAGGAACACTCATTATTTATAGTTGCACTCATCTGAGAGTCCTTCAAGGATGTTATTAAGGAACAATACTACCCTGTTGGAAGTTATGATGACCTATATACAATATCGACCACACTACGACAGGAAAGGGACCAAACAACGCCAAAGTTCATAAATATTTTCCATACCTTGTGCACCAACATGGGTATCAAATATTTTGAGAGACATTTGGTGCTCAAGTATCGTGGTGATATGCATAGATACATCCAGAAAAAAATGGAGTTTGGGTATCGATATGCTATCAAAATCGAGTAGAAGCTTAAAAAAAAGACGTGGGAGTTTGGGTATGGGAACCTCTCAAAGAAAAAGCAAGGAAAGGGCAGCCCCAACCCACAGAATAAAGGGTAGAGAAAATATGGATAGCCTCAAAATAACTAGTCTAATCTAAAAACAAAGAAGGACAATGGAAAGATGAAGAAATACACCAGGAAGTGGTGTGACTTTCGTAAGAGCCCCTGACATAACATTGTTGATTTTCCATCAAAGAAGTCATTGGTGGTAGAGGTGAAAGCCTCTTAATCAGATATGGGTTCGTGTTGGGTATGCGTTATATTCTTTGCATGTGTGTGTGTGTGGGTGCGTCAGATACGACAACTGCGTTTGACGATCCCTTCACCTAGATCTTTGCCGTGTGTGCCAGGCGCTTTCCTAGGGGGGTCCCAGGGGGGGGCAGGTATGCCCTTCCCTGGTTATGTGCAGCGTTTGGGGCAGCGCCCCGAAATTTTTTTTTAGGCGGTTTTTTGCTAATTTTAGCGGATTTTGCTATTTTTAGCTGATTTGTAAATTAAATCCCGGATTAAGGGATTAGGGTTTTGGTATCTACGGAATACCTAAAAACATTGTATATATTGTATGGTGAATGGTGAAATTCGATATAATGAAAATAAGAAAGGTTTTCCCGGTTGAGGGTTTCCGGTAAAAATCTCTGTGTACTCTGTGTATGAGACATTGATTAATTTTTGTATTGCTTAAGAATCTATATGCATTTCTTTACTTCGCAGGTTTAAAACTTACAATTCGAACTCAGATTTAGAACTAGAAAAGGGAGACAAATTATTGATGCAAAACCCAATGCCACCATTGGTACAACCAAGATCCAACATGGTGAACCTAGTGAGCCAGAGGAAGGAAAGTGCCTCTTTCTTTCACAAATGTGGGTGAAGGGTACTCTGTTGCACTTCATCGTTGATAGTAATAGCCAGAAGAACCTCATCTCAATGAAGATCATAAAGCGGTTGTCCCTGCCAACAATGCCTCACCCACAACCATACAACATCTGATGGCTCCACCAAGGAAGTGATCTTCACATTAGCCAACAGTGTCGCATGTCCTATGGCATCAAGCCCTTCAAATATGAGGTATTTTGTGATGTTACTCCCCTTGTAGTTTGTGATGTTCTTTTGGGCCAACCTTATT
>ML795193.1:339245-352367 GCA_009831015.1 Picea engelmannii
GTATGTTACTTATTCTTGCCTCTTAGTAAATTCAATATTTAAAACTTAAGGAAAGCGTCCTATTCTGTCATGTTTTGTTCTAGATCCAGGTGGATCTAGGGAGATCGGTTTGTGTCCGCACTTACAGATTTATCCATAAACAGCTAGGCCCCAGCCCTTAACTCCATTGAATATCACACCATTCAAATTTAAATACAAAGTTTGAACATAGAAGTTAAGAACCACAATGTAGGCGGGCTGGTAGCCCGGCCTATGTGAAGACTTGGACACCCATAGAGGTCACAAGGTCAACCCCCATGGACCCTCAAACAAATTTTTAAACCAAAAGCCAATAAGGGGTGCCACGTGGCAGCCCATGACTGGGCCACGTGGCACCTTACCATTCGCCAATTACAATGCCACGTGTCAAGCACTAATTCGACCATGACTGCACCTGCCCACGTTAGCACTTGTCCACATCAGCTGCCAATCCAGTCAGCGCCACGTGTCGTACGGACCTTGCCACGTTAGCCCGTGCCATGTGTCACCCTTGTAGTGGTGCCATGTGTCACAATCTGACTCATCCACCTGTCAGCCTATTGTCTGCCCAGTTAGCATCCACTGTACCTACCACGTCACTATATGGTCGTATGACCTATACAGTCAACTGCCAGGTCAGCATTGTACAGACTGTACAGTCAACATTGTTTTGCTTGTTTGACGAAACGAACAAACCGCGATATCTTTCGCATACGACATCTGTTTGAGCTCGTTCAAGCTGCGTTGGATTCATATCGACGAAGCCTATGCACACGTCTGTTTTGAAGCCATTCTGATCACTTCGATTTTTAGGCCTTCCTGGACCCATTTTGGTTCCTGGATCCATTTTGGATCACACCTCCCCAATAAAGACCTTTTGGTCCTCCAAAAGGATACTTACTAGTCATCAAGTGTGGGATAGGCCACCCAACTTGTTCTATGTCTTTAAACTCTGTCATGTGCACCTATCTCATCAAGATCAACTGTAAAAAACCATGATAACTGACATCATATTATTAGCCACTTGTACTTTGTCACATCTTACTGAACCCACTATCATCCATGTTGACAAAATTACTAATGATAATATCATAAATATGACTGCAAATGAGCTAATATGTTTGTAGTATTTTCACAACATTAGCTTATCTTGAAGCAAAGTGTGATTGATCTCCCATTCTACAATCATCTCTTGTTCTTGCTTAAGATCAATTAATTACTTGATTTGAAACAATTATAGGTGTGTTGCTTGCATGAGATGCCTTTCTTAATTGTTCCATTGTTTGAAGAGATTGATTTGCTTTTAAATGATGAACATGTACAACATATTCTATGTCTGTTTTGATTAAGTGATATTGATTATGTTCCCTGTAGAAGATTGCTTTGCGATCATACAAAGAAGGACTACCTAAGACCATTCCACATTCATTGAGTGGCACCACATCACATGTTACCTCATCCACAAACTTAGATGAAATTGCAAACTTTAAAGTGCATTTCTTTGTTATATGCAATTTATGTTGTTGTTTATCCATTTGAGTAAGTCTTATGATGCATATGAGTGTTTAATCCCAATTGTTTAACCAATTCCTCTGAAATCAAGTTCGATTGAGATCCACTATCTATCAATGTGTTGACCTTAGTATGCCTCATAATGACCCTTATGTGAAACAATTTACTTCTAGAATCAAATCCATCACCAATTTTACCTGTCAAACCAACCAATGAGACTTTAGATTCATCACTCGAATCTGACCCCAAGTCCGTTGGTCGTGTTGTTGCTGCAACTGTTTTCCTCCCTTTTCTTTCTTTGAACCACTTCGGTCTTTTCTCGGGATGCAATTGCCAGCAATGGTCTTCATCATGCCCTTCTTTCTTGCAATGCTTGCAAGAGGATTTCTCTTCCTTTCTTTCGACTAAATTTTCCTTCTTGCCATTCCACTTCCTTTTGTCCTCTTTCTTTGAAGAAGATTCCCCTGATACACCAACTCTTGTTTTCCCTGCCTCAATGTATGTTGCTTGAACAGAAACCTCATCAAGATTAGTAGGTCCAAACATAAATACAATATTATGAATGTGTGCAGGTAAACCTCATATATACTTCATAAGAGTTTCTTGGGTATGTAAAGGAATATCTAACATCAATGCCATTTTACGAAATCCATCTGTATATTCTTGCATTGTTTGTCCCTTTCTTAGTTTAAGACCTTGCCATTCAATTAAAGCCTTCTCTTTATAACCCAAAGGATACAATTGCTTTCTAAGTGAAGAAACAGAAACTTACCATGATGGAAATACATTACCCACTTGTTACGTGCCATTTTGCAACTTGTTTTGCCACCAGATGAGTGTTGTGCCTGCAAGTCTAAGCGATGCCAATTTGATTTGAGTTGCCTCATCCTTGATTTGTTGCACACTGAAATAAACCTCCTTCTGTCTGACCCAATTATCAAGTCTCTCTGCATTGACTTCACCATCATACATAGGTAATTCAAATTTCACATCAAGCTTAAGTAAAGGAATTTCATTTTTATGTTTATGGGAATGTTTCCTTGCAATGGATTTAGAACTTGAACTTGAAGAAGAAGAAGTTGATGGAGAAGAAGGAGGTGAAGGAGGATCCTCTCCTTCTTCATTTTTGACCTTTGAAGATTCACCTAGATTTGGTCTCTTCCATTCCAAGTAATCCTCATATAGAACCTTCATCATCTCCGACATGGCGAAGAAAGTCTTTCGAAACTCTTTCTCATCATGAGAAAATCTCTCTTCCGATGCCATATTCTCACTTTGGGAAGTTCTCTTTCTCGATCCAATCTCAGGATTCTCTTCAACAATATCACCTTCACCATGATTCAAATTTTCCCTGGTAATCATGCAATCTCAAAAACCAATCGTCAACTACCTTTGATACCACTTAATCCAAAAAGATATTTTAACGACAATAGTTGATTTTTAAAGCATGAGTTAAATAACCATTTAGGAATTGAATGAAAGTAGAAGAATTAATGAAGAAACATAGAAGCCATAATGAAATATAGAGATATGGAAATAAGCATAAAGAAACACCAAACCATAACAAGAGAAGTTGATAACGGAGTTTGACAATCTCGCCTATGTCTCCGGACCTCTGTCTCAGTGGGTGAGGCTTTCTTATTTATGTTCAAAGATTTAAAAGTACATAATAACAGTGTCAAAAGGATTACAAAATGATCTGGTTGTATTCTACCAGATCTCAAGAACCCAACAAAGCTGACAACACTGAAAACGGATGAACAAAGCTCCCAGAAATGGCCTGCAAAGGTGCTCTCCTTAATGGCTTCCCTGCATAAAATTGGCTTTGGCTCAACAATTCTTCAACATTTTCCTGTTCTAAACCTCCTTCTATGGATTCAAGAACCTCTGGTTTATATAGGCTTCAAGTTGGCAACAAACTCCCAACTTCCCCACAAGACCTGGCCTCAAAAAGGGCCCAA
Source organism: Picea engelmannii (assembly GCA_009831015.1). Lineage (NCBI taxonomy): Eukaryota > Viridiplantae > Streptophyta > Pinopsida > Pinales > Pinaceae > Picea > Picea engelmannii. Next base: position 342,737 of record ML795193.1, read on the forward strand.
GATCCTCCAAAAATGAATTAAATCTCCCAAATATGGCTTAAAATCAATCAAAAATCATATAATAATGTTAAAAAACCATTTTTGGCATAAATCAAGGGCACAACCCCCTTCACGCGGGCTCCTGGTCCTATAGAGCGTTGCCATGTGCCCAAGCGTTAAGCCATGGCGTGCTGGCCCCCTTAACATTTGGCTCATGGTCCTGTGGCCTCGGGCTAAGTCTCCACGCGCCCCAGCCTGTTAGACCCCAGTCAATTTAGCACCTGGTTATGCGCCCTGGTCGGCGGGCGAGCTCGACCGACCGGGCGCTAACCCCATACATCCGCACGAATGGTTTAAGTCCGGGACATATGGGATATGGGAGTGAGAACCGGGGGCTATCTGTTAACCGTTGAATGGAGTGGTAAATCGGGGTTGTACTAGAGTAACGGACCGCGCCAACGTAACATGTAGTGGAGTGGACATATGGATCGGTCCTGTGTTATGCACTGGGGCTACACTGCAATAAACCCGCTCCCAATAAAGTGGAGGAGTCGCAGGTCATATGGGAGTGGTCCTTTGGTAACGCGTTGGGGCTGGGGCTAGGTCCCAGCCCTTAACTCCATTGAATCTCACACCATTCAAACTTAAATACAAAGTTTGAACATAGAGGTTAAGAACCACCATGTCGGTGGGCTGGTATCCCGGCCTACGCGAAGACTTGGACGCCCATAGAGGTCACGAGGTCGACCCCCACAGACCCTTAAACAAATTTTTAAACCAAAAGCCACTAAGGGGTGCCACATGGCAGCACATGATTGGGCCACACGACACATTACCATTCACTAATTACAATGCCACGTGTCAAGCACTGATTCGACCACGACTGCACCTGCCCACGTCAGCACCTGTCCACATCAATTACCAATCCAGTTAGCGCCACGTGTTGTACGGACCTTGCCACGTCAGCATGTGCCACATGTCACCCTTGCAGTGGTGCCACGTGTCACAATCTGACTCATCCACCTGTCAGCCTGATGTCTTCCCAGTCAACATCCACTGTACATGTGACGTCAATGTACGGTCGTACGTCCTGTACATTCGACACTGTACGAACTGTACAGTCAACATTTTTTTTGCTTATTTGACGAAACGAATAGACCACGATATATTTTGCATACGATGTTCGTTTGAGCCTGTTCAGGTTGCGTTGGGTTCGTATCTACAAGGCCTACACACACATCCGTTTTGAAGCCATTCTGAGAACTTTGATTTTTAGGCCTTCTTGGACCCATTTTGGTTCCTGGATCCATTCTGGATCACTTCTTGATCTCAGAGGTAATATCATAGTTTACTATGCGTGGGGATTAGGGACCGCATCTAATAACATCGTTGAAGCTTACACTCTATATGAAGGCTCGAACATAGCAAAACAGTGCAATATCACTAAACTTGCAGTCTTCGGAGACTCTATGATGATTGTGCAAGCAATAATGAAAATAAGCCATATTGAAAATAATCAATTAAATGGCATAATCCACTGAATTATATCCTTTGGATCCATTTTTGTGGAGTTTAAGATTTATCATATAAGAAGGAGTCTAAAACCCCTAGTCGATCATTGGGCCAAGGTCGGCTCTAGGATGGAAAGGGGGCAATAAATACCAAATGTGGAAGGGGGGATTTACATATCTCTTAGTTCCCCCCTCATTCTCGGTGTGATTAGACAAGTTATTCAATGAGTCTCCTTGGCAGTTGTGTTCCCTCCCTCATACATTGAGATATTAATGTTAAATGTGCAAGGTTTAATGTGAAATGTGTGGGCATTCATTCTAGAATGAGTGATTCAGGTTATTTAGGCAATGTGAAGGCACAAGGAATGAACTCTTTGTTGGTGTTTAGGAGTGATATTGTCTCTGGTTTTTAGGAGAGTTTCAATTTGCAAGGGGTTTTGTTGGATGCTCCTTCGTGGGTTTCCTCGCATTTAGGCTTGTTGGTTTTGGATGGGGTAACTTATGGAAGAATCACCCCTCAGATAATCATATTGGATTATCATTCCAAGTTCTTTCTGGTCTTTTGTTCGCTGACTTCTGGCTATGTATTGTATGTTCTCTTTTTCGCTTGATACCCTCTCATCGTGTCTTGTTTTTCGTTGTTATTTATGGTTCTAGATTAGGTAACCATGGAGGTTGGAGACTATCTAGCATTTGGTTACAGGGGCATTGATGGAACCACCCTGGAGCGATTTAAAAAATGTCCTTTGTCGCCATGAGGAAATTGCCCAAGCAAATAATTCTACTATGCAATAGTTATTGAGTAATTTCAGGGAATTCGAGGAAGTTATGGTTAGTTTGACACGGAGGATGGATGCTAAATTTGGATATTTTGAGGCAACCTTGGCCACTCTATCACATAGGTTTGATGACATGGAATTGGATATTCAACAAATTAAAGCTAAAGTCAACCCTCAACACTCTCTCTCAGCTTCAAGAAACCCTAGCATACTCTCTCCTCATGATGGTGGTATTGGAAATGGCACTTGTAATGAAGATCATGGAATTTCTCCCATGGACACTGAAGAAGGGCCTCAACCTTTTCAAGGCCTCAAAATATCAAGATTATGCTTCTTTTATCTAGATAATTTATTTCAAAATTTTGTGGTGTTTAAGACGGTTCTATAAAAATGTAATTAGTATAGAAGAACAAAGATATTGTCTAGGAAGGACTCTAGTTTTTTATGTCTCTATATTAGACTTATAAATATTTTCAAATTGTACACCTTCTTTTTATAAACCCGTTTGAATGTTGTTTTCCTTGACACAACTCATTTTAATATAATTTATGTTGAATTTCTTTAATATATATATAATATTAATAAATTAAAATAATAAATTGAAGTCAATAATATAAAAAAAATATGATAATAATAATAAATATTATAAATATTAATTATAAATAATAATAATACAAAAATATATATACAATAATAATAATAAAAATTATAAAAATAAAAATAAATAATAATAATATAAATTAGTTAAATTCATTTTATTTTTATTTAAAAAAAAAAACACCCATATATATATACTAAGGTGAAATGAAATTTTATGTAAGTCACTTATCTTTATTTTATTTATAATCACAATCTAAAAAAATTAATTCATATAGTGTAAAAAAAGATTAATGGAATATAAAATTTATTTTAATATTGAGAAGCAATGTAAACACTTAGTTTTTTTAGTTTTGAAAAAAAAAATCTTATTTAATACGTTTGTTATTTTAATAATTTTATATAGATGTGAAGTTTGAGTTATAGTATATTTTAAAAATGTTGAAGGAAAATTGAAAACATTACTAAGGTAAAATGAAATTTTATGTAAGTCACTTGCCTTTATTTTATTTCTAATCACAATCTAAAAAAGTTAATTCATATAGTGTAGAAAAAAGAAGTAAACACTTACTAACTTATTTTAATATTGAGAAGTAGTTGTAAACACTTATTAACTTATTTTAATATTGAGAAGTAGTTGTAAACACTTATTAACTTATTTTAATATTGAGAAGTAGTTGTAAACACTTATTAACTTATTATTTATTTTAATATTGAGAAGTAGTTGTAAACACTTATTTTTTTAGTTTTGACAAAAAAAAAGATTTTTATTTAATATGTTTGTTATTTTAGTAATTTTATATAGATGTGAAGTTTGGGTTGTAGTATATATAGAGAATGTTGAAGGAAAATTGAACAACTTCAAAAGCAATTAAATGCATTACTTGCTAGATATCTAATCTTAGGGATTATGGTACATTGTAAATATTATTTTAGGAGAAATATGAAGAGTCATAAGTGAATATAAAGAGTCATTCAAACCTATCAAGATGAAATCAAAGGTCATTGGACATTGTATAAATGAATGTCTCACTTTAATGCAAATCAATTAATTTGTGGAACTGTTACTCATCCCTGGCCTAACAATGGTATCCTTGGACTAATCATCACTATGTTTGTTGTGGAAATAAGAGACACGAGGCAAAGATGTGTAGGATCCCATGGGAGAAGATCAAAGACAAGCAAGAAGAAAATGGTAAAGCTCCTAAATCCTCTCAATTTTTTATTGTTCATCGCAGTACTAACATAAATGAATAATTGTTCATAACTTCGTTTGCTTCCTGGAGAGATGTTTGGTTTCTTGATATTGATGCAACCTACCACAAGAATTTTCAGAGATACTTCTTTGAAGAATTGAATGAAAATGTTGGTGGTACAGTAATTTTTGCAGATGGATCCAATCACAAACCTACATGAATTGTTACCATCATGCTCAAATTGCCTGGATTGCTGGATTTTCTTTTACATAATGTTCTCTATCTCCCTAAGTTGCAAAGGAACTTGTTGTCTCTTATGCACATTCGACAACAAGGCCATTCCATGCACATGTTTTATGGGAAATATGAAATAAGAAGATCTTTCAACAACATGGTCGTCATGACATGATGGGACGATGAAAAATTGTTGAAGTTGAAAGGACATCTACATAGACATAGAATTTTTCATACCTTTATCACTATGATAAAGGTACACTATCTTCCATTCTTTTGTGGCATGATATATTTGGGCACATCAATTATGATAGTCTTCGCGTGTTGAAGAAAAATGGTGTTTATGGTCTGCCAACCATTCCAATTAATTTACAACAATGTAAGGATTGTATCCTTGGTAAACACAAGAAGCATCGTTTTCATGACTCCACCTCAAGAGCACATACAAAGCTAGAGTTGATACACTCTAATTTGTGTGGCCCCTTCTTTTTCCATATTCCTTTGGTAATAGATATATCATTACTTTTATTGATGACTACACCAGGATGTGTTTTGTTTATTTGTTGAAACATAAATCTCAAGCATTTGAAACTTTTAAAAATTTTCATCTATGGATTGAAAATGAAGCTCAATCTCATATTGGCACTCTTCGTACTGATAATGGAAGGGACTACACTTCAAATAAGTTTGAAATCTATCTTCATCAACATGGGATTAAGAATCAAACCATTGTTCCATACAATCCTCAGCAGAATGGTGTCACAGAAAGAATGAATAGGACATTCTTGAATATGGTATGTTCAATGCTATTTTTGAAGAATCTGAAGTTGATGTTTTAGGATGATGCAGTTCTATGTGTAGTATATGTGAGAAACAAGATTCCATGTCATGCTTTTGGGAACAAGACTCTTTATGAAATGTGGAATGACCACATTTCTTCAGTGGGACATCTTAGGGTTTTTGGTTCCACCTACAATGCCTTAATTCCTAAAGAGAAAAGAAACAATCTTGGTGCAAGGAGTAAAAAGTGCATCTTCTTGGGGTACTTAAATACCACCAAGGCATATCATCTTTATGATGAGGTAAACAAGAATCTCACTCTTTCTAGAGATGTGATTTTTCTTAAATCCACCAAGAATGACAAGAATATTGAGCGACAATTTGACCATCTAGATAAATTCACTCATGTAAAGACATATCATGAGTTTGATGATGAAATTTCACATCTTGAAAGGGGGATCCATATCTTGGATCAATCTTTGTAATCTCCTTTTGAAGTGTCGTCTCCCCCTCATGAAGAATATCCAACCACTTCATCGAAATAGGAAGTTCAATTGGATGATGTGATTGAGAGGATTGAAATGTTAAATCTTGATGGGAATGCGGCACCATCCCAATCACTAGAGAAAACTGGACCATCTTAGTAAGGTCCACCAAAGTGGCTCATAAAGACACTTGAAAGTTTTCATCCCAATGAAGTTAGAAAAACAAGAACTAGAAGTTCTACAAGACAAGTTGGAGGTGATGTAGATAATTCATATTCAAGTGATGTAAATGATATGGATGTTTCATTTGATTGTGAATTTAATTTATCTACTAGAATTGAACCAACTTCCTTTGAAGAAGATGCTTCTCATGATTAGTGGAAAGAAGCGATGCAGAAGGAGTATGATGCTCTCATCAAGAATGGGACATGGAAGCTGGTGGATCCTCCATTTGACACCAAACCAATTGGTTGCATGTGGGACTACAAGAATAAGTACAAATCATTTGGCTCACTTGAAAAATGTACAACGAGGCTTGTGGTGAAAGGACATGCACATAAATAAGGCATATACTATGAGGATTGGACTTTTCCCCCCACCTCAAAATGGGCTACCATTTGAGTATTGTTGTATTTGGGTGCACAAAATAGGTGGAAGATTCATCACATGGATGTGAATACAACCTTATTGAATGGAGACTTGAAAGATAATGTCTACATGTCTCAACCAAAAGTATTTATTGTGAAAGGCCAAGAACATAAGGTATGTAAGCTCATCAAGTATTTGAATGGTCTAAAACAAACACCTCACACATGGTATGGAAAACTAACTAAGCATCTTTTGAAGATCAATTTCAAGCATTTTAATCTTTATGATGTAACTTTGTTTGTCAAGAAAGTGGGAAAATTTGTTGTATATATTGTGGTGTATGTAGATGATCTTTTTATAATAGGGAACAATGAAGCATATATTGCATCCATAAAGAAAGAATTGAAGAAGGGTTTTGAGATGATATGATCCGAAAATCCTTAGATGTTAAATTATTTCTTAAGTGTACATTAACATCCAACTTGATTCGAAAAATATGATCATCTTGACTATTTGAAAAATAACATATGAATTTACTTACTTATCCAAAAACTCATTAATGATGAATAACTTGCGAGAAACTAAGTGAAATAGAAACAACAAGAACAAGGCACATTAAACAATTTGTTAATGGAGTTCACCCATCTTGGGCTACATCTCCGGGTCGGCTTCCAAATGAGAGACCACTCTATTAATGCTCAAATGCTTGATATACTAATGACTCTACTTGTTTTTTTTACAATGACCTTCTAAAATACTGCTCAAACTCACAAAAAGAGGCCACCATTGAATTCCTCTCAAAATTCTGAGAAAAATGAGTATAAACACCCTATACTTTTCTCAAAAAAATCTATGGCACGCAAAATGATGCACTATTGAAATCTTAACACCTATTGGCATAGATTTCGATGCAACTGTTCCACTCTTTGGCACACAATTCTATGTCCAAATGAATCCAAAATCTGAGTTCTTGGCATGAGAAATCGTGTGTTGTGCAAATGGTAAATTTGTGGTCTGTATATAGTAGAAGTCAAGGGATCGAATCTTGCGCCCGTCGAACTTATGGTTACATACACATAACAACACTATTAATGTTCCAGGCCATTATAAGCCTTAACTCATTGGCGCGTTGGTCAGATAACTTGTGTTAAGTTGTGGTGGGTATGTAGGGTGGAGGTTATGAGTTCAAGTCTCGTGACCTCCCCTTTTGGCATATTTCATTAAACACAAACTTAAATATTAATCCATCCAATGGAATATTTGACAATGTTGTTAGCCAAGTTGGTTAAGTCATTCGCTTGATCCATCAGAGGTCTCGGGTTTGATTCCATTCGACCCCAACAATTTTTTTGGATAGGTCTTATTGGGAAAATCCGCAGTGCCATGTGGCACCATCTCATTGGTCCACGTGTCACGCTCCTATTGGCCCATTTGTTGCACAATCAGTGCCATGTCAGGGACGGTCAATGCCATGCCAATGCATAGTCAACCTGTCTACATCAGTTGTACAAATGGCCATGTGGCAGCCTGTGGGCCTTCCACGTGTCTTGCCTTGTTTGACTTTTTGCATGTTGGTCAAAATATCCTTAACATTATAAATTCATCATACGATGTTTGTTTGAGGTCATTCAAATTATGTTGGAAATATCTCGTCGATCTCTACGCAATGGATTCATTTTCATTTGGATTTGAGATGATCAATTTTTTAGCATTCTTAGATCCACCTCGATGATTCCTCCCCACTAGAATCCTTTTGTACCACCAAAAGTCTGGATTACTTATCAAATAAGAGAGGATAAATCTCCCTCACTTTCTCGATCTCGATCCATCTTGCTTTGCTTGGTTTTACCCCTTTAAGACCAACTCGAAGATACTTCACATCACCTTGTTGCAAAGTTCTGATTCTTTTGTCTAGGATAACATCTTCCTGCAACTCATCTAAGTACTCAAGAGAAAAATCATCAATTGTCGGAACCTGAACACCTTCATATTTATCCATAATCATAGGAGGTTCATAAAGCTTCAAATTCTCAACATTCACCACTGAATACATTTGCATATAAGATGACAGATCTAAATGAAAGGCATTAGTACCAATCTTCTCCAAAATCTCAAATGGACCATACCAAATTGGTTTTGAGATTTTCACCTTCACCCTTCATTTTTTCCTTGCTAATATGTAACCATACTTGATCACCAACTTGAAACTGATGATCAACCCAATGCTCTTCATGCCTCACCTTGTACTTGTCTTGGCTCTTCTCCAATTGTTCTTGTACTGCCTGATGTACCTACTGGATCCTTTGAATGAACCTCTTAGCTTTGTCGGCATCATATTGTCCATCCTCTTTGCTTGCTTCTCTGAAAGAAAAATCCATAGGTGATTTAGGCAAGTATCCCAAACATACCTCAAAAGGATATCTCTGAGTAGAAGAATGCATGGCATGATTATGGGCATGTTGTACATAGTGCAATTGCTCACCCCATAACTTAGGATATTTACTGCAGTATCCTCAAAGAAAATGTACCATTGTCTTGTTCACCACCTTTGTCTGTGAATGAAATGCATTGTTCTTCTTAAATTTAGTGTCCATTAACCCCCAAAACTAGACCAAAACTTCCCCAAGAATTGAGAGTCTTGATCAGATACAATAGATGCAGGAAGCCCAAAATGAACCCAAACATTAGCAAAGAACAATTCTGATGTTTGTTTAGCTATGACTTGCTTCTTACAAGGCATTAAGATACACATCTTATTGAACCTATCCACCATGACATATAATTAATCATAACCTATTATGGACATCGACAAAACCCTACAAAATCCATGGACACACTTTCCCATGGTTAACATAGTTACCAACTTAACGAGAACTCTATAAAGTTCTTGTTTTTTGGGGGGTCACATGTTTTACCTCGTTTTTAAAAATGGTGCTACTCGTAACACCCCCCCTCCATTTTTAGGTGGTTTTTTGATATTTTAAATTTTATGATCCATAATGTTTCCACATTATTTTTTTAAATGCTTGTTTTTCCAACTATTTTCAAAATTTTCTATTTTTTTTCAACTGTGTTTTTAGTCATTTTTCAATCTTAAAAATATTTTTTACCAATCACATTTTTGAAATTAAGATTTTTAGTCTTCTTAATTAATTTATGGTTCCATATTTTTTAAATATAGTGGAAAATATCATTTTTAACAATTTTTTTACCTTTACTTCAATATATAGAAAATCATTGTAGTTAAATAACACTATTTTTTAAATATTTAGCAAAAAAATACAATTCAATTTTTTTTTGATAAATTAAAAGCTAAAGAAAAACTAAGAAAAATAAAAGAATTGAAATTAAAAATTAAAAAACAAATTTATATAGTAAAAAATAAAAAATAAAAACTTAAAAAACTCAAGAGGAAAAAAAAACCAAAAAATAATATATATATATATATATATATATATATATATATATATATATATATATAT
>ML795193.1:369394-379624 GCA_009831015.1 Picea engelmannii
TTTTTGTTTTCTTATTTTTTTTAGTTTTTAATTGATCCAAAAAAATTGAATTATATATTTTTGGTAAATATTTAAAAATAGTGTTATTTAACTACAATTATTTTCTATGTATTGAAGTAAAGGTAAAACAATGTGTTAAAAATGATATTTTTCACTATATTTAAAAAGTATGGAACCACAATTTAATTAAGGACACATAATTACATGGAAAATCTTAATTTAAAATAAATAAATGGCGCACAACATTTTAACATTGGATGGAGCATGGAAATATGATTAAAAACACCACTGAATAAAAATAAAATAAAAAATTAAAATGGAAAAGTTTGAAAATAGATGAAAATACACAGTTGAGAAAAAAATAAAAAAAATTGAACAATTTGAAAATAAATAAAAAAATAAGCATTTAAAAACAAAAAAGTGGAAACCTTATGTATCAAAAAATTTTAAATATAAAAAAACCACCTAAAAAGGGAGGGGGGTGCTACCGGTAGCACCATTTTTAAAAACGGGGTAAAAAACTTGACCCCCCAGAAAAACGAGAACTCTGTAGAGTTCTCGTTAAGTTGGTAACTATGTTATAAATGGAAACTACTTGGAAAAAGTTTGGTGAAGTCCTGTCGAGTTTTAAATGAGATTGAATACGGCATTATCTTAACCACTGCTCTTTAACAAGTGTTACCCCTATCCACCACCACTTGGAGGTAGTACCGGTTCTCGATTTCAACGACAGCTCAAGTATCTTACAAGGTTTGTCCAAAACCCTGAGGAAGTCATTTCTCAAACCTGGTTTACTTTGTAAGAAAATTCGTTGTGTTCAACGAGCTCTCTGGGGAAGTGTTTTGATGTGTCTTACTGTGTGATGGTTATACTGTGAGAGGAGCTACCATGTAGGCTTACTATGCGCAATGAGTCACCCATTAAACTTGCTCTGCATGAAAGGTTACCCTATGAGTTTGTTCTGCACACAAATTTCCTCTGTAGGAATTCTTGTTTGCAAGGAGTTGTTCATTCTTTGAAGTTTTTGCCACCATAGGAATGGTTTCCGTTTGGAGAAGACTATTTTTTTCTCTTATTGTAAGTACAGTCATATTGTTGTGTTTTTCTTTTGTTATCTATATTATTCTTTTTTTTTTGTATAGCTTGAAGCTAACATCAAACTCTTGTTACGGGTCGGTTTTAAATATGTTTATATGCGTTTTCTATGAATAAGGCAATATACAGGAGGTCATTCCCACACTGGTAGGTATTTGTTTAGCTTATGATGTCTCGGAACTTTAATTCATCTATTTTCTTCGGATTTATCTTAGAATATTGATCAAGCATTAACAAAATTAGTTTGTTGCTTTTATTTGTGGGTCCAAACTAACTGGCGTAACGACCCTGTTCTGAATCGAACTCGTGAGCGACATTAATCCTAACAGGTATGCATTTTTCCTCACAGTTTACTCTCTAGGAGTCGTTGCTACAGATTTCAATCCCAAGAAGTATATTTGAGTTATAGATTTTCTAACTCTCAGATTCAAAAATGGGTTGTAGTATAGTCTTGTAAGGATTATCATTTATGCTTCCTAGTTCCTTCCAAACAAAAATGTAATAATTATTTTGATCTTGGACATAGAATTTTGAAGTTGTTTGTTACATAGGCTACATGATTTATCATGAACATATTTTTATGGTATTTATGTACAGATATATGTAAGTTATATTTGAACAAACCCTACGGGTTTTGTATGTCCTTCTAGACTGTTAACACAGACTTAGTTTTTCTCCCTAAATAAAATTTCGATTATATCTATTTGATCTTATAATATTCTTTTACAAATTGTTATTGCATTCTTAATTTATAATACTGAAAACTCGTTGTAATCGTATTTACTTTCCTCAGTAAAAACATTTACAATTACAATGTATTGAAATTTCGTTTTCATATTGTTTTCCCTTAAGAATCTATGTATCGAATTCGTACCCGATTTACATTTGGTAATTACTTTGTGTTGAGGAATATAATGTAATTCCATGACTGTTATGCATATAAAATTTACCAACATCTCAATAAAAACAAAGACGATATACATCTCTCTTTATTTTCTTTTGACTACTATGAGTTTATATATAACTGTCTATATGCATAGAACCAATAAATTCGCCTATTGAGGTTGGAAATAAAAAACCCTATCTATTGAATATGAATCATAAACGATATATACAATATATCACACAATATATAAATGCACAGTCTATCTTCATTTCATAACTCCGTTTCCTAATTCAACCTTCTTATTAGTAAAATTGCAACTAAATAGAAACCAAAACTTGTGTAAATTTTGCACTGAAGAAATGGAGGCCACAACAATCTGAAGGTCGATGCTCCTCCCAACCTTAATCCATAACAACCAACACTACTTTATCTAAATACCCCCGAGCATGATCTTTGAACCACAAGGACGAAGACTAATTTCTTATTCTTGCAAAACTTCCTCTCGAATATCACACGTTTCGATGCTATGCTAGTCTTCCCAGTCATGCAAGCCTCCTACTCAATTCATGTGAAGTCTTTTGATTCACTTGCCTGGGTCTTTTGGTTATTAATGAGCCCCCTGCTCACTCAAACTCGCACTTGAGTTTTGACCATATTTTCTGGGAATATGTTTCCTTGCACCACTTGAGTTCGAACCAAGTTCCTGCCACTTGGTCTCTTATGAAATGCCACTTTTCATTCCTGCTTGTGGGTCAGCAATCACTCTTTTAACAACTGCCTTCATATTGTTGTTTACTTATTTTTATTAAATAATATTTAAAATGTCTTACAATTGTTTCGACCACCCTTGGTCAAACTTAAATAATTCAATAGTTCAAATGCATAATAAAAATAAAGTTTTAATAATTCAAAATCTGGGATATTACAAGGGGGGAGAGGTTGTAAAAGGCCTAATGAGGGAAAGGCATGAGAGGCCTCATCCTTTAAGAAATCTCATTCTGCAAAGAGGGCGAAGAAAGGGGCCTGGGAGGTAGAGCACTTGTATCTCTAAAATTGTGTGAATTCGACTAGAGCACAAGTCAAGGAGGTAGAAGAATCAGTTCAAGACATAATATGTTTTATTCCTAGCTTTTGGAGGAGGTTGAACACTAGGTGATAGATCCCGGATTTTCTAGAACTAGGGAGACCAGATATTTTAGGATTGTTGAGGTTTAATGGATGGTGAATACCATGATTGCTCAGACCTTGGAAAAGAAAAAGGAGGAGCAACATGATATAATACATATAATCTAGCTATTTGAAGGAAAGTTTGAAGTTATATGCAAGGAAATGTTTAGGATTAGGATTTCAGTGACTCAGACAACAAAGGAGAAGAATGGAAAAAACAGAAAGAAGAGGACTTGGCTAACATAGTGTGAACTCAAGACAATCCAATTGAGATTAATGATGATCCCCAACTATTCACGAATGCACATGAAGGGGTCGGTGAGAAAGATGAGATGTTGGACAAGCCAATGGAGGAAAGTGTTCATTCTCATATTGCATGATGTTTGCTTTATTCCATAACTTCTTTTTTGTCTATCATGGATAGTCTTTTAAGGATAGATAGGGTGTTTTTTACCATTTGTAAATCATTGTATATATGTTATACTATGGACTCAAACATGAAAGTATTTTGTTGGTAGAGGCTCTAGTTTCCTCCTAAAGTGGGCCTCTACTAGGAATAATTGTAATTGCCCCTTTTTGTATATAATGTGAAAAGATCGATATGGTTTTTTAGCTTAAAAAAATAAGTAATTTTAAAAATGAATTGTTTTATACTTAGAGGGTTCATAATTTTGGGCATGAAGTAATAATGAAGGCTGTGACAAAGTGATGGGACTAGTGTATTGCTTGGTGATTAGCTTTTGGACATGGGTAAATGGTGACTAGTTAAACAAAGGTATGTCTACTCAGTCTTGAGGGATTCCGCTCAAGCAACCATTCTACTCTAGTGGTGCAAATGAATGGTGGTTTATGCTAGGTGTTTATTGTAGGCTTTTGTTCAATGTTAGGCATCCTTGGTTGTCTCTACTTGGCATTTTGATGATTGTGATGTTTCAATGATGGAAATAGAAAAAAGGAACTTCTCAATGTTTAGTAGTGTCTCTGTCAGCTCAATGGATGACAGTTGAGGATTTTTCCTCCATGGCACTTGCTCAAGCAAAAAGTAGGGCCTTTTAGGGCTTTGATAACTTCTCTTCAACCCTAGTCTCTAGCTAGTTCAAGGATAAGGTTTGATTATGTCTTTGAACTTCTTTTTTCCATCATGTTATGGTTTCTCTATGGCATTTGTGTATCTCACCCTTGCATGTATAATGGTGCATAATTTGGAATGTAGTGTTTCCCCTGTGTGGGATTTTTTGTCTTCAGATTGCATGTTGACCTTAAGGGTTTGCAATATCAATTTGTACTTGAGGTTTTACTACAATGTTAAAAGATTATAATATTAGTGTGGACTTAACATGTGGAAACCTACATTAATTTTTATTATAGGATTTCATAATCATCTTTATATGAGCTTAACAAAAATCATATGCACATTGATAGTCTTTAATTCAATTTAAACTATGCATAATATTATTCACACAAACATGCCATTTGCAAAAATATAAACACAATCATATGAAAACTTCAAAGTTAGCATTTTCCAAATATACCATAACATGTCCTTTACAAAAATATAAACATAATATTTATCATATCAAAATTTTAAGTTAGTATATCTCTGGGGTGTAGGGAAATTGGTGATGGAATGTACTATTAAGGCACTCTGTTATGTGAAGTCACCAGTTCAAAACCTCGACTTATCTTGTGTGTCGCGTATGGGGCATCGTATGCACGGTTATAATTGTAGAAATTTGATAACACAACCAAGTGTCACACAAAGAAAGTTCAAGTTAGCATTTTCCAAATGAAATTATATAATATCAACTAGAATAAAACAAATAATTTGTATAATAAACAAATATGTTAAATGTAATAAATAACATTCCAAAAATTAATTATAAGTAACATAATGGTTTTATAATGCTAATTTAGATTTAGGGCACACGTCTAGAGCATCTATACAACAATATACTCGATAAGAACTCAACATATCACTTGCGAGAATGGAACCTAGATGGAGAGGATAACACTCATCTTAACAACTCAAGCTAGACCCAATTGACAAATTATTATATATATCCACTTGAACTAGATCCAATTAACAAACTCTTATATATATATATATATATATATATATATATATATATATATATATATATATATATATATATATATATATATATATATATATATTAAAGTTAAACAAACGTTATAATCTATTTTATACTAAATTATTGCACAAAGAATAGGTGCTCTACATCCAAGTATGGGGGAGATGTTGAGGTTTTATGTTAGATAAAACCATAATAACAAAATTAAATATTCTCAATTAAATAAAATATAACAAAATAATAAAAATAAAGTGGGCTTAGTTAAAAAAAACAATTGCACACATGATGTAAAACTTGA
This sequence comes from Picea engelmannii, assembly GCA_009831015.1. Lineage (NCBI taxonomy): Eukaryota > Viridiplantae > Streptophyta > Pinopsida > Pinales > Pinaceae > Picea > Picea engelmannii. Next base: position 374,934 of record ML795193.1, read on the forward strand.
CATAAATGAAATAATAAAAAAAATTACATCTTAAGAAATTGAATCCCTCTCTCAATACTTAATAAATTTGGATTTAAAATGAATAAAATATATCTATCTTTTAACCTACAAAATATAAACTTAATAATTAAATATTTATATATTAAAAAATTATTGCACCCACATATTGGAAACCTTTAAAAGTAGAGAATGACCCAAGGGCCAAGACCGACATCACAGTCCTCTAACAAAATTGTCGGTGATGATGTGGAACAACAAATCACATCGAAAAATGATATATAATAATGAATGTTAAATCACTTTATTACACTTACCAAATTGATTGTAAAATACTCGTGTTATTTTAAAGCCATTAATTATTGTAAAATACTCGTGCTATTTTTACATGCATTGCATATTACAGTAACCTTAATCACAAGACTTTTGGAACGTGGTTAATTCATTCTAAAATTAAAGTAAATTTAGTGATAAGATTTTTTTCCCAAAATTTATCATATTGGATTATTATCAATTATCAATTAATAGTGAGGATAATTATTATTGGCGGTTATATGTAAATGTAATTGATTCCATGAACATTATGTCACCTGAAATAACCTCTTGTTGGTTTATAAGGTGTAACACCCTATTTCCCCCAGTCTGTAAAAATAATTATAATGGCCAAGAACTATGGCAAACTCAAAGATGTGAATGTGTGATTTGAATGGACCTTAGTAAAAGGTCCATGAATGTAAATAATGTTATATATATATATATATATATATATATATATATGACTGCTGAGAGGGGGATGTGCTAAAAAAAGAGACCACGATGGTTAAAGAAAGGTGGTGGAAGGGACCTCGAATGGTGGAGTTAACTTCCACCGAAACCAATATCGTATTTGGTCTTCACTGGCTCGGAGAACCAAGAGCGGATTGCTGGCCCCGAAATGAATTACTCGCCAGGATGGTAGGTGAAGAGGCTCCTCATGAGTTAATGAGGGATGGGGGGGTGAACCGCCCATCCGTGGAGACCTCAGACTTGACCACCGCAGGGGAATTCGTGCCACACGCAACCTTGCCGGAAAAGAAAAGGCAGGTAAAATGTGTGGAAAGGGGGACGCGAGGGAGATCGTAGGAGGAGATCAGAAGAACTCTGAAACAAAATACAGAGTGAGCGATATCAAAGAAGAAGGAGAGTAACCTTCATTCTCGATCGTTGAAGAACTGAGACAGAGAGTCTCAAGCATCGTGGTCTAGCTCGGGGTGGCTAGTGAAAAATACGTTCGGAGTCGCTGAGCCTATGGTTGGGTGGAAACGAGCACCCCTCTCAGCAGTTGCATCAAACCCGGTGTTTTTTCTGATAAGTGTTTTATATCTTGTATGTTGAAATTTATATGCTGACATGTATGCTCATAGTGTGTGTAATTACGAATGGTGTCAGTATAAGACTGTCTGCATGGTGTTTTGATCAGAAATGATGGTTGCATGTTTTTATTGGAAAGACCACATATGGCTTATGTTTATATATATATTGAACTAAGACAGATTTTCAAGTTTTCTCTCGGGAGATTGGTTCCCGTGTTTGCCTTACCTGATTCTTGGGATGGATTTCCCCACGAAGGTGCCCTTTCGAGACCACTCCCTTACCTTCTAGAAGACATTCCAGTCCGGTGTTCAATACCTGGTGTAAATTGCCTGGACATACGAAACCCGAAATAACAGGGCGTGGACAAGTTAAAATGATTCGGTATTTCGGCACCCAGGATGCCTAGAGGCAAGTCCCTTGTACACTCCAGTCCTGAAATCCCGATGGGTGAAATCCCGAAAGGACAATACGCGGACATGTTATGATATTTTGACATTTCAGAAATCGGAATACTCAAGGGCGTATTCCCTCGTACTCGCAAGTCCCGAAACTCCGACTTGTGAAATCCTGAAATGAACTAGCATGGATGAGTTGTGATGTTTCAGCGTTTCGGTACCCGAGACACCTAAGGATAAATTCCCTTGTACTCGTCAATCCTGAAATCCCGATTAGCGAAACCCTGAAATGGTCTAACGTGGATTTGAGTCCTGATATTTCGGTGTTTCGGCATCCGAAATATCTGAGGGCGAGATCCCCTGTACTTGCAAGTCCCAAAATTCCGACTTGTGATATCCCAAAAGATAGAGTGTGGAAAAGTTACCATATTTCGGTATTTCGGCACCTGGGGTACCTAAGTGTGGGCCCCACGTGTTCGCCAGTCTCGAAACCCCAGACTCGCGAAATCCCGATGGATGGATTCCCAAAACAATGAAACGTGTTAGAGTTTGGTGTTTTGGAGTTTTGGCTCCTGGGAAACCCAAGTGCGAGACCTCCTGTCGTCGCACATCCTGAAATCCCGATGAAGGAAACCCCGAAATAGTGAAGCATGTTAGAGTTTGGTTTTTCGGAGTTTCGGCTCCTGGGAAACCCAAGTGCGAGACCTCCTGTCATCGCACATCCCAAAATCCCGATGGAGGAAACCCCGAAATAGTGAAACATGTTAGAGTTTGATTTTTCGGAGTTTCAGCTCCTGGGAAACCCAGGTGCGAGACCTCCTGTCATTGCACATCCTGAAATCCCGATGGAGGAAACCCCGAAATAGTGAAGCATGTTAGAGTTTGGTGTTTCAGAGTTTTGGCTCCCGGGAAACCCAGGTGCGAGACCTCCTGTCGTCGCACATCCCGAAATCCCGATGGAGTAAACCCCGAAAGGTGGAATGACATGTTTTAATCCGAGGCATCTTTCGTTATGACAAACTATTGGTTCCCTTCAGATTTCGGCACTTCGAGAGACAACAGAGAGAAAAAGGAAATACATGTTTCGCGATTTCTCGAATCACGAAAGCCGACGAGCACCTCTCCGATAAGGCCTATGGTCATAGCCGTCGATCATACGAGTACAGATAAGGAATGGCAGGGTCTGTATCAGGCCCCATAGGTAATCGGGGAATTCTATTCCTCGGTGAAAAGAAGGAAAAAGCCAAAAAATATTTTAGCCCCATGGTGGGTGTGTTACAAATTGGTATCAGAGCATGGTTACAACACTTGGCCTACTTGGGCTCATGAACGGGTTGCGCAGAGACTCCATTCAAAGTACTGTTAAAAGGAGTAACCCGCTATCTTAACCTTCCTAATCAAAAGACGAAGTTAAGAATGAAAACTCCTATTGTGTGTGTATATATGTGAAAAATATGAATTATGTACTGGTTATAAATAAATATAAATATTGACTAATAACTAGCGTTTGTCTTTTGCACCCAAGCGGACGATCAGCTGCGGGAAATTACAGATGCATAGAATGGTGACTCACCAAGAGGTGGGGGAAGGCTCCCACAATCGAGACGAAGAGTCTGACGAAAGGAGGGCAGTAGGGACCCCTCCAGATCTAGCCGAGACTGTGAGGAGTCTCATGGTCGAATTACAAAGCTGCAAGGCTGACAATGATAGGATGATGAAAGAACAAGAGAAGCAAACAAAAATTAACGCAGTTTTACTGCAAAGTTTATCCGACCTACAAATACAAATGCAGCATGAACCTGAGGTACAGAAACATGGTCATATCAGTGGCCACACTGAGAGGAGCACCTCGAAAAAGGTCCATCCCAGAGGTAAAGGACAAGCGGTGGACGCTACCTATGGGAAGGAAGCTGGTGGTTCGGAGGGCTCTTCTAGCAGCAGAACTAGTTCTTATTCCCGAAGAAGACAGAAGAAGCAAAATCTTTCCAAGGGTCATAAATTCGAAGAATTCAGGAAGGCCAAACCACCTTCCTTCGACGGTGAAATAGAGAAAGGAGAGGAAGCAGAGGCCTGGCTTCTTGGACTAAAGAAGTATTTCAGAGTCCATGACTTCTCAAAAAATTTAAAGGCCCGAGTGGCCACCTTCAACTTGAACAGAAAGGCTTCCATTTGGTGGGAAGACCTTAAGAATGTAAAATGGATTCACGAAGAAGACCTGTCTTGGGAACGGTTTGAGAAATACTTCAAGAAGAAGTATCTATCAGAAAAATATTTCGACGAAAAGACTAAAGAATTCTATGAACTTAAGCTGGGGAAACTCACCATAGAGGAATATGTCAGCAGATTCCTCGAGTTGTTGAGGTATGTACCTTATATAAAGGTAGAAAAGGAAAAGGTGCAACGTTTCATCAGCGGACTACCTAAGGACTATCGGGATAGAATTGAATTTGATGAGCCTAAGACCCTAGAAGATACTATCCGAAAAGCAAGATATTGTTATGAACAACTTGGACATCGAACAGAACCTCGCGAAGGCTGGAAGTAGAAGAATAGTTCGATATTTCAGAGAAAAGGGATTAAATCCCCAATATTTAAGAACTATAAGAAGAACTCAAGGATGAGCTTCCTAGCCCATAGTGTACACCAGCAAAACTTTCCCTCCTTGAGTGGAAATAAACTTTCTGGATCTACCCCAGTAAAGACTGATAACCCAAAGAGAGAACCTTTGAAATATTGGGGTTGCGGAGAAGAACATCTACTGAGAGACTGTCCACATCGACAACAGAATAGTCGGAGAATTTATAACATCCAGGAAGCTACCACCGTCAATGATGTGGCCAGGAGTGTGCCACAAATTTATGCAGCCTTGGATAATAACCAAGCTGACCACCAAGCTTCAGTGGTGGAAATAGAAGGTATGATTTCCAACCATCTAGTGTCTATTTT
>ML795193.1:405338-423017 GCA_009831015.1 Picea engelmannii
TTTGGGGGCTCAATCATGCCTTTGGATATCATTGAGAACCTCAATCTAAAAAAACCTTCATTTAGGCCCTCAAAATGGCCCCGGAAGTTAAAACCTGCTAAAAATAGTAAATTGCCAAAATTGCCAGAAAATTGTTTTGAGCTAGTCGGAAAAGGTGGGTGGCCACCGATATCCACCTGGGTCAGATTGTTATGATGTGGTTTGTGTTGGTTGATGGAGTGAGAAACACTCTTATGATTTAGTACTGATATGATGGATATAGTATATTGGTTGTTTATACATGATTGAATAGCATTCATTTAGTATGATTGAGGAGCATGAGTAAGTTGTTGGAGAGCTTGGATGTGTTGTGATTGGCGATGGGTCAGATTGGACAGTGAAAGAAAAAAGAGAATGTGATTGTAGGTTGCAGAGATTATGAGTGTGTGATGAAAAGGAAAACCCTAGTTTCTTAGAAGTATACGCAGGCTGTAGTATAGATTGGACGTGTGCATAAGCGGGCTGTACTACTGGTAGGACACACACATACATGTGTTGCACTACCGACAGGTCACGTACCTATGACAAATTGATATCTGTGGAGGATTGTTGCCTCATCTCAATTGGTGCTGAGGATATAAGCTGAGTCTTTCATATAGAGCTGGTGCTCTTGTAGAGTTGTACTCTATTCAGTTGTTTCTGATAAACCCCAAGGATTGAAGTCCATAATAAAAATAAAATTGTACATACATGTTGTGTTCTTTGTGGTGATGATTTGTTGATGATATATTGTTGATATATATTCACATCTAGCTGGTTATAAATGACAACAATAAGTAATGAGTAAATAGTGATTGTTAACTAATGAGTTTTGTGTAAGAGGGAAGTTTTGGGAAAAGAAATCCACACCCATTCACCCTCCCCCACACCCCCCCCCCCCCCCCCTCTAAGTGTGTTTGGTGTGTCCAACAAATTCAACGTTTCTTGCACTTATTCCAAAATCCAATCGGCCTCTATCCTTTTTTTATTATCGCTCGATTGCTCTTTGTAATTTATATTATAAGATTGTAACCAAGATTATTGCAAGAAGGATAAGACCCATCCTCTCTCGGTCTCTATCAGAGGAACAATTGAGTTTTCTCAAGGGGCATCAAATTGTGGATTCCATAGGTACATCACAGGAGTGTCTGCATAACATCAAAACAAAGAGACTTCAGACTATTATTTTGAAGTTGGACCTTAAAAAAGATTATGATTGCACAAATTGGGATTATTTAAGGTTGATGATGATTCGGTGTGGCTTTGGTCATCACATGACTAAATGGATTATGGGTTGTGTGACCTCAACATCACTGGCCATTCTAATTAATGGAGAAGCTACAAATTTCATTAACAACGGGAGAGGTATTCGTCAGGGGTGCCCGCTATCTCGTCTTTTATTTATCTTAGTGATGGAAGGCTTGAGCCTCTCACTAAAAAAGAGTCAATTGGAAGGCAAGTTGACCAGAATAAAAGTCTCTCTATTGGTAAGAATCCTCCATCTCCTATTTGTGGATGATGTGATAATAATGTCCAATGCTTCCATTGTCGAATGGCAGGAAATACATACCCTTTTAAATGCTTTATGTGTTGCTTCCAGTCTGGAGATCAACATAAATAAGTCAACGTTTCATCATTTCGGTGTACAAAAAAATCTACTAAACCAATTGACAGCACTGTACCATTATGATGTTATGAGTTTGTCATAGGGTTTAAATACTTGGGATACTATTTAAAAATTGATAGTTATAAGGTGACTGACTGGAAGTGGCTTTTGAATAAATATGAACATAGAATATGTCATTGGTCTAATCACTTTCTTACTCTGGGTGACAGATATGTTTTGATTAAGGTTGTGTTGGAAAGCCAACCGGTATACTGGCTAGCGTTAACACACATTCCGGGTTCTGTATTAAATCAGATTCGTATGATGACTTTCTCTTTTCTGTGGTCTTGAGCAAAATCTTCAACTCCATATCATCTATGTAATTGGGAGACGTTAGCTAAGCTAAAGAGATTTGGCGGCTGGGGGATAAGAAACATATATTGTTTTTCATGGGCATTAGCTGCCAAATCATTGTGGCAAGGATTAATGCAACCTGGGATTTGGCAGCGAGTCTTGAAATATATGTATTATCCTCATTTATCAGTGATTTCATGGCTTCGTACAGTTGATCCATTGTCATGTTCTGGATCTCAAACTTGGAAGAACTTGTTAAATGATCTCCCTTTACTTGTTCATTGGTTGGCATGGAAATCGGGGGCGGGGGTTTCCATTATGATTGGTAAGGATGAGATATTGTGGATGGGGAAAGGCTCCTTTCTATCAATGGCTTTGATTTCACATTTAAATGAGCAACATGTTTATTATCTCTTCCAAGCGAGAAGAGCTCCAACTGTGGGACTGGCTTGCGCCACTTGGTTAAATAGTATAGAAATGGGATTGGTGGGCGACCTCACTTCCGAATGGGAAAGGTATAGACTTCTATTGATTGATGCAGGAATTGCTCTTACAGGTGCAGTTGATGAGTTAAGGTGGACGGGAGGGGATGGTATAGGATATTTAAATACAAAGAATGTATACAATGCTTTGTTTGTCGAGTTGTGGCATAAGAATAATGGAGGAGTGAAGAGGAAGTTATGGACCTGGGAATGCCCGCAGAAGTTAAAACTATTTTCTTGGATTCTCATTGAAGATAAGCTACTCACCTGGAAAAGTCTACTCAAGCGAGGCTGGAAAGGACCCAGAATGTGTCTTCTGTGTAGAGGCAATGAGGAATCGGTCCTTCACTTATTTGTTCATTGTCCATTTATTGTTTCTATTTGGAGTAAAATTACCAATCATTTCAAGTTGCTCTTTGGGTGGTCGAGTTCCACCATATTGGAATGTTTTGAGTACTGGTTGAGAATGAACTATGCTTACTCATCTCTGCCAACGTTTATTTGCTGGTATATCTGGAATGAAAGGAATTTGGCCATATTTGAATCAAAACTTCCTTCCATAGAGAAGATCTTCATTTTCTCTATTGTTGTTGTAGCAAGCCACAGTACCCTGAAACATCAAAAATTTTAGACGCACTGGCCATATCTTACCCAAGCATAGAACCATTGGTTGGTTTGATGGGGCATCTTAGAGAAATGGGGAACAAAGTGGTGCCGGGGGTATTATTCAACTAGATGAGTTCATTGTTTATAGATGGACCCTTAATTGTGGTAGGGGCACTAATACAAGAGCATAACTCTTGGGCGCTTGGGATGTTCTCACCTTGGCACATAGACTGTCTATTACATATATCTTCATCCTCGGGGATTCCAAAATTATTATTGATTGGCTAAATAATATTGGTTCTCTGCAAGTTATATCTATTGAATGTTGGAAAGATCGGGTAAATGAACTCATAAAGCTATTTTATGTCATCACCTTTGCCCATGTCTACAGAGAAGAAAATCAGGAGGCCGATTTATTATCTAAAAAGGCACTTTCTGAACAACCTAGAGCTTTAGCATATTATCAGTGGATTGATGGTCATGAGGGACCAAGATACTATATTAAGTTGTACTAGTATATCTACTGTTCCTTGAAGTTTCTATGTGGTTATGTGGAGGTAGTATGGGAGTCGTTTAGTAGTGCCAATCAATTTCTTGAGGGAAGTCTTATATTTTGGATAGTGTTGACTAAGTTCTCCTTTTGACTCCTATTTTGGACAGACTTCATGAAGTCTCTGTGGTTATTTTGAATTATTATTCTGAGTTGTAGCTATGGACTTTTTGATGGAGAATTGTTAAGGCATGGCCTTTGAATGTAATGGAATTACTCGACTTTGTAAACTGATTATATATCTAATATAATGCGCAATTTTCATGTGGAAAAAAGGGGGTCTATTTTTCCTTTTTGGTCTTGGGTAGATAACATGTTTCCTTACTGTCAAAGAAGACAAACTCTTAGGTAATAAGAGGCGGGAAATATCAACCAAGATAATATTTGCAAAGCCAATATCCCTTATAGTCATAGGGAGAGATTATCTCCAATGAAATCATGTCATTTTTAATAACATATAAATTTAATCCCATACATGAAACCAAATACTATCATAGTTATAATTTAAACTCTTACCTGATAAAAAAATAAACTACATTTTCAAAGTAATATTTTTTTAATTAAACACAAAATTTCATATTATCTTTATAAAAATATATATATAATATAAATATTTTTTAAAACATAATTCATTTCAATATCAATTTTATTCTAACATCCCATACGAAATTATATCCCATTCACACAAGCATATCCTTTACACATATATAAACATAATATTTATGATATAAAAAAACCAAAATCATATGCACTTCGATCTTTAATTCAATTTAAATTATATTAATATTGTTACACAAACATGTCCTTCACAAAAATATAAACATAATATTTATCGTAAGTTCGTATCAAAAGTTCAAGTTAGCATTTTCCAAATGTAACATAAATCAAAATAAAACAAGCCACATGTGGGAGAGTCAATCAATTGACTTCTTTCCACCGGAGCAACATTAGTATCTTCAGGAACGCTCCTTTTCATTTTAGCCGGATGAGAAGGAGATTGCACGAAACATTGACTTCTTTAGAATATTATAAAGAAGAGGAGTCTATACAGTGTAGGACGAAAGTATAGTTTGGGATTCAAACTTGGATATAAATGCAATTGGAGTGAAAATAGTAGATATGGTATGTAAGAAGGTTCAAAGAAAATTTTAAGTATCCATACTTATTTTCAAAGGTAGAAACTTTAATGAATTTTTACTAATTCTTAAAATGTCAACTATAAAATGTTTGGCGATATTTTGTAAAAGTATTCAAATGTATAATGATTTAATATAGTTTCTAGAAAATTTTGGTAATTTTTAAAGTAAAATACTTTTATCTTATAGAATTTGGACAAATTATTTAAAAAAAAAAAGAAAATTGATGAATCTTTTTTTAAAAACATGGAAAATTAACCTATGGGTGAAATTTAGCCCCTAATATCCCCTAAAAAAATTGTATATATAAGAACAATGATCGCGGATGTTATTCAAAGTAATGTTTTGGGTCTTCATCATGAAGAGTTTGGATTGCATTTTAGTTGATACAACATTGAGAAAAAGGTGGACTCAAAATGTTCAAAGTTGGGAAGAAAAAGGTATATGATTTCATGAATGATATCGTGTATTTTTTGTGTGAAAGATGGCTCTTGGAGATGGGTAAGAGAGACAACCATTTGAGATAAATTTGACCATGCTTAAGGTTTCAAATCTTTTTAGTTTATAATTATTAATGATATTTTATGAGAGTATTGGCTAATACATTAAATTTTGTGTTATAATTGAGTGTAAAATTCCATTGTCTATAATTCTATATGGTTGAGGATAATGATTGTTGAGCATAAGGATGATGCTTATCATTGCATTATATAGTTGATGCTACCATATGGCATGGTCACTATGTGTGTTATATATCAAAGGTTTGTATTGTCACACATAATTTGGGAATAAGTTAATCTTGTAGCAAATAAACTTTTTTTTTTGGTTATAAATTTGATAAGAATATATATATATATATATATATATATATATATATATATATATATATATATATATATATATATATATATATATATATAAGAAGAGTTTAGTAATATGATCCAAGATCAATGGTTGTAACAGTTTTTCCCAATTCTAAAATTACTTTAATCATCAAAAAATCAATTAGAGTTCTAAATCAATGGAAACTCTAAATTTTGTATAATCGAATTTTGACAAATGAAAAAAAATTACTACAACATTAAACACATCCCAAAACTTGGTTGTACTTATTGCATCACTTGACCTTCTACGTGAGCTCCTCCATACACTCTAAAAGGCACAAATGTATACCACAAGATTTTTTTTTTTTCCTTTTGATTTAGGGGAATCTGTAAATGACTGGGATTATGTAGGTGAAACCCAAGTTCAAATTTGGTTGGCTGCCACTATAATTCTTAGACGCTACTAACAATCCATAAACTAGCACCTAGCATGAAACTCTTGACTCAACCTAGGGCCAAGATGTCCCAAAACACTCACAAGAGACATCTTTATCAGGGGATGCCTACCCTTTCAACCAAGCTATAACAAGTCAATATCTCATTAAAAATCTTTCCAACCAAGCTATAACAAGTCAATATCTCATTTAAAATCTGAACCTGAACAAAAAAAAAATGCAAAACTTACATCTCGACCATTCAAACTATACCAAAAACATTTATCCTTAACCATTCTCTACTTAATAATAACATGATGACTTGTTATGGCTCAACCATTCTCTACTTAATAATAACATGATGACTTGTTATGGCTCATCCATAGTCTAACTGTCACATGAAGGGTGGTCTATATTTATTTTTCTTCCCTTGTTTCAAAAGTTTTAAATATACTTCCTTTGTATCTTAAATCTTAAGTTAATGTAAGACCATATAAAATTGAGCCCAACCATTGATTTGTTGGGTTTACTTCTAGATTAGTTGATATATTCAAAATAATATTAAAAAAAAACTTTAATTATAAGTTTGATAGTTTATTTAGTTTAATGTATCTGATTAAAGTTAGATGTTATTAAAAAGCACATGATCACATTGTAAGTAGTCACAACTATGATCGTATGGGACACTCATTTTTTTGCAAATATTATTTAGGTTGAAACTTCTTTTTGGTCTTTAAGTAAGACCTAAAACTACTATTTGGTCATTTCAAGTGGCTTTTTTTTTTTTGAATAATTATGATGAGTTAACTCACATTCATAAATAACCTTCATATCCTAGTAGTTTTAAAAACTCATCAGTGATGTCCACTTAATTCCTAAAACCGTCAAAATGATGGGCAAGTTGAGATTTTACATGTAACCATAGAGATATTTACCATGTTTGCAAATACCTATGCATATCTATGTGTGCTGTAAAAAAATCATAAATTTAAATTACCAGTTGTGTCAAAGCAAAAAAAAAATTCCCTAAATTTCAAGTGCCAGTAAAAGCAAAACATGTGTCTGAGAGGTATGTGCAGTTGCATTAAAAAAATTCTATAAATTTCAATTGTATGTCAACAAAAACAATTTTTAGAAAAGGTGAAAGTCTAAAATCTCTCCTAAATTTGAAACAATTTTTAGAAAAGGTAAAAATCTAAAATTCTAAAAGTCTAAAATTTCTCCTCAATTTGAAATAATTTTTCCAAAAGGTAAAAATCTAAAATTTGAGGACAATTTGAGGACAATTTTTATTAATAATTAAAATACCACAAGTTTTGTATTCATTTGTTCTCACTGGCACCAACTTTATTGTTAACCATTTTTAAAATATAAGTACAGTGTCCAGAATGCAGGTTTGGGATAGATACCACTGAGAGGGGAGAAAATATCGGAAATTCTACCCAAAACATGAGTAGTGATTCTTGAGTGGTGAGTTCAATCTACATCTGAACTATTTTTTTCCTTTTCCTGTAGGTTATAACTATCTTGGCAACATTGCATGCACACTACTTAGTGTTTGGTCGATTGTTTGTGTACAGTGATTGGATGTGTGTTGAATTGAGGCATATAAAGAAGTTGGAACCTCTCATATGGTGATTTTCAAAATTGAAACTCTATGCAAGTTGTTGCTATATCAAGGTAATCTCGTTTATGTTTCTAATGGTGTTGTATTCCATGTGAAATAGTTTGATGATGTTATGTTAAATGCAATTTCATAATAATTTTATGTTGTGCATGGGATGTCTTTGTATTTACAATAAAAATGAACAAAAACACATATGGCACATAATATTTAAATGACGAGTGAAAATAAAAATAAAATGTCACCCGTCAAATTTATACCCTGCTCTCCACACTTTCATTAACAAACTTTGATTTACCAAATTTAATGATATTCTTTCATTAACAAACTTTGATTTACAGAATTTAATAATATTAACATGATTTATGTCATTTAATATTTCAATATTGACATGATTTATGTCATTTAATATTTCGATATTTGACCAAATATAATGACATTTTAAAATAGCATTTAATATTTTAACTTCCAAACTTTGACCTAATTTAATTATCTTTTAACATATGATGTTAAGACAATTATTGATTTCTTATTTCCATTTCTTTTCTTCCCCATTGAGCTTTAAATTTGAGTATTGCGTGCTTGTCATTACATGGATCTCCTTGGTACATTAATTTGACATTATGGCAGGCGCTCCTATGTCATGTGGGGTTTCATATATCACACTCCTCCTTAACATTGGCCTTAGTATACAATAACGAGGCTTCGTTAAATTTGGTTTTCTTGTATCTCTCCATTTGGGTTTAAAATTTTTAATGAGACTCATGCTTTATGAGTGGAACCTTGTGTGTAGATGTGTTTTAAAATTTTTAATGAGACTCATGCTTTATGAGTGGAACTTTGTTTGTAGATGTGTTTTTGGATGTCTTGGCAATTAGAGTAAATTATTAATTTTCCTAAATTTAAATTTATATAAAAAATTGACCTTTTTATATATGTAAAATTCTTAAAAGAATGGGAAAGAAATACATAATTTATCTTTTTAAAATTAAAGTGTCAAATTATATTATATAATTGAAAACTTTATAAAAAATAAATATTGAGTAATTCTTTAAATTTAATATAAAAATCTTAAACATTATTTGGACAATTAAATACTATTTATTATATTTATTAGTTACCAATCTCCCATGAAACTTTCCTACCAAGGTTATGACCTAAGACATCTAAACTTATTCCATAACAATGTCATGTCCTATTATGAGCTTGATGCTTTGTACTATATGAGCTCGATGCAACTTGGCTTTCTCTTCTTCCTCTTAACACCGATCTCTACATTGTTCACTACCGTTGAAACCTCCTCCCTCTTAGAAACCTTGACTACAACCTCCAAAACTAACTTCTATATAATCCTTATATCTTCCCTCACATTCATATATGTCTGTAATATGCCCAAAACCCACCACCTCTTGCAAAATCATGGTGCCACCATTACCTTTCATGATCCAAATTGTGGGCTAAGCTTCTTTTCCACTGTGATCATTCTCTGCCCCTTCCACCTCGAACAAACCATCATGTTGCTCTGATATGCTTTCATTTCCATCACTACTACAATTCAAGGGCGTGCCCCATACTTCCTCATCATTTCCATTGACTTGACATGAAGTGCCTTTGAACACCTACTTCCATGATTTTGTGCCATCATTATGCACGATTTGTGGAGTTCCTAAGCACCTCCACTCCTTCCCCCCAAAGATTTGATAATTCCCATATGTACCAACCTCCATTGAATAAAGATGCATGATCCAAAATCAATCTGAGTAACTCCTAAATGCTAGGAAACATTACCACATCAAAACCCTAAAACCTCCCTCCATTCTCGATCCAACTCCCCACCTAAGTAAATTCAAAGTATCTATCTATCTATCTATCTACATATTTCCATGCATACTTATTTCCCCATTAGTTGTATGTCTCTTTTGAGTGTTAGCTTGACTACCACTCATGCCAAGTGTCTTTCTACTCGAGTGAGACATGTTTCACCTCATCTTTAAGAAATCACTTCAAACCAGTTGAACTAATCCATTAGATTATTGTGATTGCTTAAATGCGAGGTGACACATATCTCACCCAAGTGGAAAGACACTTGGCATGAGCACTAATCAAGGTAAAACTCCAAAGAGACATACAACTAGTGGGGTAAGAAGTAATAATGTTGATATCACCTCCAAGGTCACAAACAAAGGTAGTGTAAACACAACAAAACTCCCCACATTTAAGGATCTTTTGTTTACATTGGGCACTATTTGGAAAGAAAATTGCATTACAAGCCTATTATGATAGAGATGTTGTTAACTTGTTATGTGGGTAACACTAGTTATGTCATCATAAGTCAACTTGAAAAAAATATAATCCATAGACAAAGCCCCATGTAAAGCCCTAGATAGTGAGTTATATTTCGATTGTTATATTAGTGTTGTCAGCTATACATTTTAATTGTAATTGTAACCTTTGTCTCATACACACACACACACACACAAAGGATACCTAGTTTTAGAATCATCTCATCTCATTCTTGTACATTTGTTCTATTGTAAAAAGAAGTTCCCCTCTCGAAGAGGTTTATCTTTCATTCTTATATCTATTTCTCAAGGCGTGGAACTTCTTCTCTTTATATTTTCAAGCTATTTTGGTATTTGTTGCCTAACATTTGGTATCAGAGCTTACGATCCTAAGGTTTTTCTCCTTCAATCAAAACATCTTGGCATTTTCGCTATAACATTTTTTTTCGATCAAGTTTCAAACTGTGAAATTTTCAGGAGTTTAAGAAGACATATTGTAGTAGTACAGGACAACATTTCAAACTTGAGAAGAGCTTAAATTTCAGAGATACGTCTAGACAAAGATTGGCCATCAAGAAAATATCCAACAACTTATAATTGATATAACTTGTGATTGAAATATATATTTTTGGTGACTCAAAATTTATGATAAAGAAGAAAAAGATGAGTAGTATTATTTTTTCACATGTCTCCAAAGGGTGCTCCAAAAATTAATTTTCCAACTAAACCTGTAGAGATATCAACCATGATGATCCAGGTGGATATCAGTGGCCACCCACCTTTTCCAACTGGCTCAAAATAGTCTTCTGACAATTTTGACAATTTACTATTTTTAGCAGTTTTAACTTCCGGGGCCATTTTGAGGGCTTAAATGAAGGTTTTTCGAGACCGAGATTCTCAATGATAGACAAAAGAATAATTGATCCCCTAAGTGAATCTCCTCGACGATACCTTTCCAACGATCTATCGTGTGCCCCAAACGAAGATCGTATGCCAAAGTTACGCCCCCGGGAAGTTGATACACCAAATTACCCAAAACGGGGTCCACAAAACTGTTGTCTTTACATATTCCGGGGTTAGGGTTTTGGATTTTATTTACAATAAAAAGGTCTTTGGAGCTTCATTGTAAAATCATCATCTTGCGAATGCGAGTAGCGGACACATCTCTTCTCAGAGATAAGCTGCCACCATTCTAGCGAGTCTTTCACTCTGTATTTTTACAGTTTGTACATTTTCACTCATTAATAGAAAATTGTGTACTATTGTATCTCTGTGTTTATGGTTGCATCTCTGATACATTTCTGTTATATTATTGGATATCCGAGATATCTCTGTACATTTCTTTATTATATCTCCGCTCTCATTTTGTGTCAAAAATAATCCGGATAAAGAAGAAAGAGAATAGTTATCACCAGACAGATGGAAAAGGCAAGTGAAAAAATGGAACATATGGAAAAGTTAACGGATCAAAGGATAGATTTCATGAATCAAAACATGGATAAAATGATGCAACAATTTCAAAATACCATCTTACATACCATGGATGAAAGATTCCCTAAAGGAGACATCAAGACATAAGGAAGTCATGAAAATGTGGAGGAAATAAAGATTGAGTCCTAGAATCATGAGTATTCATCACTTCAAGATCCACATCATGGGGGGTTCAATGCGGCACCAAGGAACTCCTTAATTCTCAATATTGATATGAGTAAATTTGATGGTAAATATCTTAGAACATGGATATTCCAGATGAAACAATTCTTTGATCTACACCAAGTGCCAACTTTACAAAAGGTAACTCTTGCAACTTTGTTAGGGACCTAACCTCTCTAACCCCTCACATAGATAGAATAATATATTTCCATGTAATAAAGGTGTAACACCCTGTTTCCCCCAATCTGTAAAAATAACTATATTGGCCAAGAACTATGGCAAACTCAAAGATGTGAATGTTTGATTTGACGGACCTTTGTATAAAAGGTCGATGAATGTAAATTATGTTATGAATATGTGTTGCATGACTGCTGGGAGGGGGATGTGCTAAAAGATACCACGATGGATAATGAGAGGTGGTGGAAGGGACATGGAATGGTTGCATTAACTTCCACCAAGCCAGTACCGTACTGGTTTTTACTTGCTCAAAGACCAAAGCAAATCTCTGACCCTGGAATGGATTTCCCGTCAGATTGGTAGGTGGGGAGGCTCCTCAAGAGTTAATGAGGGGATGGGAGTGAACCGCCCATCCGTAAAATCTCTCAAACCTGACCACGGACGGGGAAATTCGCGCCACACACAATCTTGCAAAGAAAAGGAAAGAGAGGAAGTGTGGTAAAGGGGGAGAGAGAGCGCGCACGACAAGGATCGCAGAAGAGAACTGGAGAAACTCTAGAAACACAGGGAGTTCTGAACATAGGAGAAGGAGAGTAACCTTCATCCTGGATTATTTTTCTGTATCAGGAGAAGGAGAGTAACCTTCGTCCTTGACTTCCATTGAGCTGGAAGTAGGAGACTAAATCTCAAAGCATTGTGGTCTAGCTCGGGGGTGGCTAGTGGTAAATCCATTTGAAGTCACTGAGCCTATGGTTGGGTGGAAACGAGCACCCCTCCCAGTAGTTGCATCACGCCTGGTGGAACTGATAAGTGTTTTATGCCTTGTATTTTGAATTGAATATCATGAATATGTGCTCATGTTTATATGCCCATAATGATTTCTGTGTGAAATGATTGCCTAATGTTTTAGACTAGAAATAATGGATGCATGTGTATACTTACATGCCATAGTTGGTTTCTGTACAAATGATTAAGTCTGGGGAATGAGTTCACTCCACTGAGAATCGTCTTGTTTGCTTGATTATCGTAATATTCTATGAAGGCTCCTCGAGAGTACTCTTCCCCGAAAATTACCCCATAAAACTTGGAACCGTACCGAACCTTTACCCAGATACTCGACTAAGATCAAGGACAATTGCCCAAGAACGGTTTGAAGGTTCATGCAATCCGGGTTGGGAAACCTTATACAAGAAAGAGTATCTCTCTAAGATCTCGGAGTCGTGGGAGTTTGAAGCTCCGAAAGGTTGAATTTCGTGATTCAAGCTCAGAAAGGATAGCGAGTCCGATTATCGAAAGAGAATACCCCATCGTTTGGTAGACAAACAATCAGAATCCTTTTGGAAATACCCAAGACCTGTCAAGACCGATGGATCTAGAGGAGGAGTGTAGGCATTAACACCTCGACCCTTTTAGCCTTCGCAAGTAGCAATGGGATCCAAGACTGTAGATCCAAGGATCTGTCGGAGCTCTATTGACCGTCGATCTTAACCTTTGCATAGGCAGAAGAGTGGATTCGACAACATCCTGAAAGTCCCGAAGTATTCAGAACCGTCCATCAGCACAGGAAGCGTGGCAGTCGGGTAGGATTTCGTTGACTCGCGACTTGGACTGATCGAGGGTAGGACTGCACGAACTCACGATTTGTGAAATCGTGACATGATCATGGTCGTTGGATCCAAGCCACGGGAGAACCATTGGATCACAACCTCCACGTGGTATCGCGTCTCGGGGATTAGCAAAGGAGGAGCACGAGGGCTCAACACTCCAACTAGCAAAGTCGCGAGTTGCGAGTAGTGATAGTGTTTAGCCTAGACTACGGTTATATGAAGCAGGCGCTAGTGAGGAAGGAGCCATACTCGTATCGCATCTCGGGTATCGACGTTTGGAGAAAAAGGAGTCGAGAGCCTTGACTCTCCAACTCGCGAGTTTCGAGAGGCGCTTGCGCTAAGGCCAGGTTGTGGTCTCTTGGAGGAGGATAAGGGAAGGGAGATGGTGTGCGCTAGGCCCCATAGAAATTCGGGGATTCTGTCCCTCGAAGAAAAAAAGATGAAAAATCTAGGTTGTCGTAGTAGGTATGTGACAAATTGGTATCAGAGCATGGTTACAACACTTGGCCTGCTTGGGCTCATGAACGAGTTGCGCAGAAACTCCATTTGAAGTACTCTTAAAAGGAGTAACCCTCTATCTTAACCCCCTTTATCAAAAGTCGGAGTTAAGAATGAAAATTCCTATTGTGTGTATGCATTTGAAAAATATGAATTATGCGCCAGTTATGAATGAATATAAATATTGACTAACAACAAGTGATTTTCCTACACACAAGCGGATGATCAACCATGGGAAACTGCAGACGCATAGAATGGTGACGCACCACGAAGTGGGGGATGGCTCCCACAATAGATATGAAGATTCTGACGAAAGGAGAGCGGTAGAGACCCCTCCAGATCTAGCTGAGACCGTGAGGAGCCTCATGGTCGAACTACAGAGCTGCAAGGCCAACAACGAGAGGTTGATAAAAGAGTAAGAGAAACAAATGGAAATTAATGCAGTCTTGTTGTAGAGTTTATCTGACATACAAAGACAATTGCAGCATGGACTTGACACCAGTCACGCAGACCGACGACAGACAAAGAAAAGTCGGAGTCCACCTGAGATACAGAAACTTGGTCTTTTAAGTGGCCACACTGGGAAGAGCACCTCGAGAAAGGTCCACCCCAGAGATAAGGGACAAGCGTTGGACGATTCCTCTGGAAAGGAAACTAGCGACTTGGAGGGATCCTCTAGTAGCAGAACTAGTTCTTATTCCCGAAGAAAACGGAAGAAGCAAAAGCATTCCAAAAGTGATAATCTTGAAGAATTCAAGAAGGCCAAACCACCCTCTTTCGACGGTGAAATAAAGAAGGGGGAGGAAGCGGAGGCCTGGCTTCTTGGACTAAAGAAGTATTTCAGAGTCCATGACTTCTCAGAAAACTTGAAGGCCCGAGTAGCCACTTTCAACTTGAATGGAAAGGCTTCCATTTGGTGGGAAGACCTTAAGAATGTAAAAGGGATTCACGAAGAGGACCTATCCTAGGAATGATTTGATAAATACTTCAGGAAGAAGTATCTATCGAAAAAGTATTTCAACGAAAAGACTAAAGAATTCTATGGACTCAAGCTGGGGCAACACACCATAGAGGAATATGTCAGCAGATTCCTCGAGTTGTTGAGGTACGTACCCTATATAAAAGCAGAAAAGGCAAAGGTGAAACGATTCATCAGTGGACTACCTAAGGACTATTAGAACAAGATTTAGTTTGATGAGCCAAAGACCCTAGAAGACACTATCTGAAAGGCAAGATATTGTTATGAACAACTTGGGCATCGGATAGAACCTCGCGAAGGTTGGAAGCAGAAGAATAGTTCGGGATTCCAAAAAATGTAAGGTTGCTAGAGAGGTAGTGGGGGGGGCCTCTGGCCCCCCCCACTACCTCTCTAGCTACATACACTAATTCTCTTCATGTCTCATTACATTGCTTGAACCCCTTTATATAGTGCTACCATCACCTAAGAACATTCTAGAGGAGGAATCTTTTAGAAGTAGAACCTTCTAAGAAGTCCTCTTACATTTATTATATCTAACTACCATAGTGGGCCTTATTTAATAATATAGTGGACCTAGTCCACCTTACATTGAATGACCTCCACTATTATCACTATGGGCCCTCTGGCCCCCCCCCACTACCTCTCTAGCTACCTTACAGAAAAAGGGGTTTAAATCCCCAAGATTTAAAAACTATAAAAATGACTCAAGGGTGAGCTTCGCAACCCGAAGTGTACACCAGTAGAATTTCCCCTCCCAGAGCGGAAATAAACCTTCTGGATCTACCCCAGGAAAGATTGATAACCCAAAGAGAGAACCCTTGAAATGTTGGGGTTGTGGAGAATAACATCTACTGAGGGACTGCCCGCACCGACAACAGAACAGTCGGAGAACTTACAACGTTCAAGAAGCTACCACCATCAATGATGTGACCAGGAGTATGCCACAAATTTATGCAACCTTGGATAATAAACAAGCTGACCACCAAGCTTTAGTGGTGGAGATGGAAGGTATGATCACCAACCATCTAGTGTCTATTCTAATTGACCCTGGTTCAAATTTGAATTATATAGCTCCTAAGGCTGTTGATAAGTGTAAATTATAGCCACATAAACACGCCAAGCCATGGTTGGTACAGTTAGCCACTAGCACCAAAAGAAAGGTAGCAGAGGTCATACTAGCTTGCCAATTCACTATGGGTGAATTCCCCACCCAAGCAACCCTTAACATACTACCCCTAGGATTATATGACATGTTGATTGGTATGGACTGGCTAGACACATATAAAGCCAGACTTGACTGTTACCATAAAACCTTAGAATGTGTAAGTGAATAAGGAAGAAGGATAACCCTTTGAGGGATCCAAAAACATGTCTCGGTGAGACGAATATCAACCCTTCAAATGAGAAAGTATTGCAGAAAGGGATGTCCACTATATGCGATACAAGTGTTGGAATCAGTTGAAGATGATAAACCAAGCCTCGAAGACCACCCCACACTAAGAGAATATAGAGATGTATTTCTGGAAGAGGTATCGGGTCTACCTCCGAGAAGAGACATTGACTTCTCTATAGAACTTGCACCAGGAGAGATGCCAGTGTCTAGGACACCCTATAGGATGAGCACACCTGATCTAGTTGAGCTTAAATTACAACTAAAAGAAATGATGGACAAGGGCTATATCCGGCCCAACGTTTCCCCATGGGGAGCATCAGTTCTGTTTGTAAAGAAGAAAGATGGTACCCTCCGACTGTGCATAGATTATAGACAACTCAATAAGGTAACCATAAAGAACAAGTACCCCTTACCTAGGATCGATGACCTATTCGATCCATTGGGAGGTGCTTCCATCTTCTCAAAGATTGACTTGAGATCTGGATACCATCAAGTTCGAATCAAGGGTGAAGACATCTACAAAACTTCCTTCAGGATGAGATATGGTCACTATGAGTTTGTGGTAGTACCATTTGGATTAACCAATGCCCCTGCCACTTTTATGTGCTTGATGAACAATGTGCTCAACAAATTTCTAGACAAATTTGTATTGGTTTTTATCGACGATATATTAATTTACTCCAAGAATAGAGAGGAACATGAGGAACATATTAGACTTGTGCTTCAAGTGCTAAGAGAACATCATCTCTATGCCAAATTTAGCAAGTGCGACTTTTTCCAGAAGAAAATACATTACTTGGGCCATATCATATCTGAAGAAGGAGTAGCAGTAGACCCTGACAAGATTAGGTCTATCATGGAATGGCCTACCCCAAAGGACGTTTCAGATATCAGATCCTTTATGGAGTTAGCAGGATACTATAGGAGATTTATAAAAGGATTCTCCAAGATTGGTTGTCCAATCACTGCCCTCCAGAAGAAGAGAGATAAATTCACGTGGACACAAGAATGTGAAGAAAGATTTCAATCCCTAAAACATTTACTGACCCACGCACTCGTGTTGAAGATCACCGATCCCGAAGATAACTTCCTCGTATGCACAGATGCCTGCAAGGAAGGGCTCGGAGGAGTCCTTATGCAAGGAGGAAGTGTAGTCTGCTATGAATCCCGAAAATTGAATGAGCACGAAGTCAACTATGTGACCCATGATATAGAACTAGCCGCCATAGTGCACGCCTTAAAAATGTGGAGGCATTACCTCCTGGGAAGGAAATTTGTACTTATGACAAACCACTGTGAATTGCGATATCTGTTTGACCAACCAAAGCTTAATGACAGACAAGCTAGGTGGATGGCCCTTCTTAGTGAGTTTGATTTCGAAATCAAACATATCAAAGGAAAGGAAAATAAGGTGGCCGATGCCCTTAGAAAAAGTATGAAAACAATTCACCTGACA
>ML795193.1:435880-452867 GCA_009831015.1 Picea engelmannii
CATGATTATTTCCATATCTTCTATTTACACCATTCATGTTTCTTGCGTATTTGTTCCTTTCATTGATTCTGCAATTAATTGCCTTATGTCCAAAATTTTTGCAAGTATAACAATGACCAAGAAAGAAATTTTGATACCTAGGAATAAGTGACCTTCTTTTTTATGTAGTCCATCTGGGTTCATGATCTACTCTTCTGTAGTTTCCTTCATACTGATTGAAGCTTCTTTGATTCCTGAAGGTAGGATGTCTTCTTGGATATTCATCTCTTTTGTAATCATTCCTTCTTTCTGGTATCCTGGTCCACTTCTCATCAACTGTCTGTGTAGCTCTTTCTTCAACCTTCTTGTTGATATTTGCATCTTCTTTGTATGAAGTTTCACCCATGCATCCAAGATGTGTTAATTATTTTGGCAATTGAGAGTTTCTTAAGCTCTTCCTCAATGAGACAACTTCTTTTTCAAGTTTCTCACAATCTTCTTCTTTCTTTATCATTTGGACCTTCTTTACTTCTGCTATTCTTCTTGCTTCTTCGAGTAGAGTTTTCAAGGAAATGATTTCTTCTCTTAGTTTCTGAAAGTCTTCTAATTTTTTCTTTAAGCTTACCATTGTCTTTTCATAACTATCCAATTCACTTCTTAGTTTTCTATGCTTGTCTTTGAGCTTGCTATTTTCAATCTCAACATGCTTCAATTTTTTAAGATTCTCATCTTCTTGTTGAATCATTTCTACTTCATGATTTTCTTCTTCTTCATTGTCATCTCTTTCAATCCTTGGATGAGGACATTCAAATTCAAGATGTCCTACTCCTTCACAATTAAAGCAAAAGAACTGACCTCTATTTTCTTCTTTGAAATCTGAGATGTTGTAATCTTCTTCAACTTCTTCTTCTTCTTCTGCTTCTTCCCTTGCGTAAAGGTCTTGTAGCTTGTCCCAAAGCTCTTTTGCTGATGCACATGATCCCACCTTGGATTTCACTGAATCTGTCAATCCATCCAGGATGGTATATATTGTCAATTTGTTGTTCCTTTTTGCTTCCTCCTGAGCTGCAGTCTTTGTTTTCTTCAAAGCATTGTATCCTGAAGCAACTGAGAACCAAACATCTGCCCCAAGAGCTTTCAAGTAAGTTTCCATTCTATTTTTCCAGTATTCAAAATTCCTTCCATCAAATGGTGGAATCCCATTTGAAATGGTGTCTTCCATTTCTGCATAGGATCTTCCTTCCAGTGGTTAAACTGTACTGAAGGTAACCCGCTCTGATACCAATTGTTGATATTGAGAGGGGGGTCAATCAGTATCAAGTACAATTTAAAAACCTTTTTTAACTTATACTTAAACCATTCAATTATATCCAATGAGCAGTGAACAATAGTATAAGAGTTACACCAATACACCACAATACACCATACACAATATATGAGAAATAATTAATAGTTTTTGTTCAAGGGAAGTAATGACTTCCAAAGGTAGCTACAACTTCCAAATGTAAAGGGAGGGATAAACCTCCAAGAGGAAGATACAATCCTCCAATATCAAGAGAGAGTTGAATTCTCCATCCTTGCCCCTTCCTTCCACCCAAAAATATATGAGAGATAATAAAACTTTACATTAAATCATCACCGTCAACCAATCATCACATAGAACCTAATAATGCTTCCTGAGACTTATTCAATTTCTGCAATTCTTCAATTCTTGGAGTACTCTGATCCTGTAGATAATATTACTCAATGTATTCTATGAAACGCCTCCAATTTTCACTCCTTGAATCCTCCCCAAAAAGAGGTTATAGAAAGAATGATAGACTTTATTCAATTCTGGTCTATTCAGGAGAGTGAACTTGCACAGAATGCCCCACACTTAATAATTAACATCCAATTCTGAAACTCGCACACAAGAAACTACAATCCGTACGCTTTCCAATTAAATTTGTCCCACTTCATTTGGACTCTCGATGAAGAAGTTATGACTGTTTTACCCGGAACACCTGTTTATTGACTAGTTTCAGGATTGGTCACAAACCCTATCTTCCACAGAGTGTATCTCCATAATTATAGCGAATCAAGAGCTGAAATTTTTCCCAGATGTATCTTGATTTGTATTCTCAATACCATAGCAATTTCACCATCTGAATCATTTTAGAAAAATTTTTATAGCAAAAATGGTAAAATTACCTGAAAATAACATACCTTAGAACACATCACCAAAAGACTTCATCCTCCCTTGAAATCCGACCTTCTTTACTTCTTATTTCCTCTGAAATTAGACTTCTATCAAATGAATGTATAATGATGTTTATTTATACCATTTATGTCACTTCCTTTTAACATTAGGGCCGACCTGACACTTTCTTGTTTTGTAATTCTTTTCTTTAATTATCTTCAGGGCTTACATGTACTTCCTTCTTCAATTCACTTTGTCATCTTCAAAAATTCATTTCTCCTCAACCATGAGGATCCATGTGACGTGCCACATACCACCGGAAACAACATCATGCATAATATCCATTTATGGGTGTTGTATATGCATGTGCATTGTCCTTCATGTCCAAATACCTTTATCAATCTTGCGGTCAAAAACCCATGACTAGGGTTGACATCAATGACAACAACCAATCTTCCAACACTTCTCTTGTGGTCATGGTCCTCAAAAAATAAGGCACGTGGCGTATGTGTCTCGACTTCCGTGCTTTCAACAAACTCACCATCAAAGACAAGTTTCTCATTCATGTCATTGATGATCTATTGGATGAATTAAGTGGTGCTCATTACTTCACTAATCTTGATCTTCATTCTGGTTACCACCAGATACATATGAAAGAGGTTGACATTTCCAAGATGGCATTTCGAACTCATGAGGGCCACTATGAGTTATTGGTCATGCCCTTTGGCATGTGTAATGCCCCCTCCACTTTCCAAAGTCTCATGAATCATGTCTTATGTCCTTTTCTCCGTCATTTTGTCTTAGTTTTCTTTGATGATATTCTCATCTATAGTAAAACATGGACAACCCATTTTTCCCATGTGGATCAAGTTCTCCATCTACTTTCTCAACACCAACTTTTCCTCAAACAATCTAAATGTTCCTTTGGAGCCTCAAAAGTGGAGTATTTGGGTCATATTGTTGGCAAGGATGGTGTCAGGGTGGATCCTTATAAAATTGAAGCTATACTCTCAAGAGTTTGCATGGTTTTCTGGGTTTAATGAGCTATTGTCGCAAATTTGTTAAGAACTATGGAAAAATTGTGGCCCCTCCCATTTCTCTCTTTAAAAACAATGCTTTCAATTGGACTCCTGCAGTTGATCAAACATTCCATGATTTGAAAGAGGTTATGTGCAAAACTCTTGTCCTGGCCCTTCCCGACTTCAAAAAGAATTTTTTCTTGGAATGTGATGCATCCGGGAAAGGAATTGGTGCCTCAGAAGTCGAGTACTTGGGTCATATTGTTGGCAAGGTCGGTGTCAGGGTGGATCCTAAAAAGATTGAAGCTATGCAAGATTGGCCTCACCCAAAGACTCTCAAAAGCTTGCATGGATTTCTGGGTTTAACAGGTTATTATCACAAGTTTGTTAAGAATTATGGAAAGATTGCGGCATTATCATCTGGGAATGGAATGATCATGAACACCACGGGAAGGAGGGAGTCCCTGGGGAGTGGAAAAAACAACTTGATGTTTAGAGATGATGGACTGGAGGTCCTGCGGCACCGAGGGTGTCTCAGTGGCTTGTATGGCATGGAGTTGAGAAATAATGTCAGAATGACCTTTTTTTAGCAGATTTTCCATGCGATGGGAATTCATGATCTCCAGAGAACCTATGGTGATGCCTTTGAACTTATATTGTTGGCCCTCCTCGTAGAATTGCATGGTTAATTCCTTAAAATCCATGAGAATGGGACCCAAAGTCCTTAGCCATTATGCACCCAACACAATGTCACAACCTCCCATGTCGATAGCAAACATATGGGATTTCATGTGGTACTCACCAATTTGGAGATGCACATTTTCACAACGCCCTCCACATTTCATGGACCCACCATTGGTAATCATGATTTGAAAATTATTGACGACACATATATAGCAATTAGTCTCTTGGGCAATGCGGCGATGAATAAAATTATGGGTGCTTCCACTATCAACAAGAATGATGACCTTCCTATGCTTAATGTAACCAATTGGCTTGAGGGTTTGGGGACTAGAGAAGCCAATGAGAGCATTTAGGGAAATGACCAGTTCTACTTCGGGAGGGTCTGAGGGAGGGGTCATGTTAGTGGGTTCAGGTGACATAGACATAAGGGGAGCCTCAACATCGTTTTCCGAAACATCCTCCGAGATGGCCATAAAAAGATTTTGCTCCTTACACATGTGCCTAGGAAAATATTTGTCATCACAATTATAACAAAGGTCTTTGAGTTGGCGTTCATCCATTTTGGCCCTGGTCAATTTCTAGATCTTTAGTGGAGTAGAAGGAGTGGGAGTAACTGGTTTAGTGCGAGGAATAAATGAGGGTTTTCGGTTTTGAGAAGAGACAACTTGTTGTACTTCCTTAGCTCTTTTAGTAGAATCCACCCAAATCTAAGGCCAATCCCTGAGAACATGGGCACGAATCTCATCCTTGAGGCCACTGATAAAACATTCTCAGAAAAAAGCATATCTGTACGAAAATCCAATTGCTCAAAAGCGGCTATAAAGTCTTCCACTATGCCAGATTGTTTCAACTTTGTCAAATGACTTAAATGGTTGGTTTTAGTGTCAAAGCGTTCATAAAGCTTTGCCACAAAGTGTGTCCAAGCCACATACCCTTGGCGGACATTTTTTCTCCATTGCCAACGTTCTTGATCTAGATGGAGAACACCATACTGGAGTTTGGCCAACTCATCTGTAATGTCATACAAAAAGAAATAATATTCCATTTAAGTTACTTAGCCAGTGGGATTTGAGGCATCAAATTTGGTCACATCCACACGTGGAAGGCATAGGTCACGCTGAAAGTGATGGGGCTGAAAATTCTGCGAATGAGAGGAAGTTTCACCTTCAGTTTGCAAAGGTGGGTTAGATGAGGGGAGATTTGCAGGGATATGCAGCTTCAGGTGGGACTACATAGAAAATGGGTTATGGGTGAAGTGTATCACAACGATCAGGGCGACGAGTTGAATCCAATGGGGTAAAGCCCAAATAAGGGTGTTGGAAGGGGGTCGGGTCCACGAGAATTTTTTTTTTCTGAAAAATGATAAGGATGATTACGATAAGGACGAAGAGAGAAATCCAACAGGATAGGTCTCAAATAATGGTGCCAACAGGATCCAGACTTACTCCGATCTGAAGAATACTGCAGTGATGAAATTCCCAAATGCTTAACAGGAAGAAATGTGTAGAAATTTCGCAACCTGAATGCAGGAGGCACAGTTGCGCGGCAATAGATCTTGTATGTTATGTTTTTTGTTTCTGTCCCAAGGGTTATGGTATTCAAGGGTTCTACATACAAGGGTTTGCCCTGTGCTATAGCTCTCTAATTGATCCAGGTAGATATTGGTGGCCACCCGCCTATTCCACTTAGAACCCCATCATTGTTTCTTTCAGTTTTTTGGTTTCCTTAATTGTAGCACAATTTACTATTTTTGGCAGTTTTTCAGGCCTTGAACTTCCGAAGCCGTTTTGAGGCCCTAAACAACGTTTTTTGGGCATCAAACCTCCAACAAATATGAGTTCGTTCTGGACTCAATATTCGTTGTGAGCAGTGTATTCCTCAGATAGATCTTTCTAATGATGTATCATGTGCGTCAAACGGAGATAGTATGCCAAAGTTACGACCCTGGGAAATTGGTGTACCAATTTACCCCGACGGGGCCCATATTCTGGCATTTCATCTCCTAGGGTTATGTTTTTGGATGTTTAGGGTTTGCATTGTTTCTCAATAATATATAGGCCTTCGAGCCTCATTGTAACATAGAGTTCATAGGCCTGTAGCTGCCACATCTCTTCTTAGAGATAAGCTACCAATGCCCTAGTTAGTTTATTTCCTGTCTGTAAACAAGTTTCGGTTCTTTGATATTAATGAAATGAAGTGTTATTTCCACTGCATCTTTGTATTCATGGTTATTTGTGTATTTTGTTGCGTTGTTGCATAAATTTAGATCACTGATATACGTGTGGGGTCCAACAGTAGTACTTGGCCCAATATCTTAGGGCACCAGCTAAGGAGGCTAGACCGTGCCCTTAGCCGTTCTATCCGACTACCCAGGTACTAGAAAGTATCTTCCGGAGTGTTGTTCTCGGTGGCACTATAATAGTCAGGTGACCGATCGGTTTATCTATGGAGGGCTTCAGGAGATCTAGGTTGATCCATATACAGGTGTTGTCTGATGTGATACCACTCGAAGGGGTACCAACAGGGGTTACAAGGGTGGCCAATAGATGTGTTCTTAAGTACCACTTGTATTTCCTGTGTGTAAAAATTCCTGAAAATGGGTTTATGTGCGTAACGACAAATATTTGTAGCTTAAAGACGTCAGAATACGTCTCTAACCTGAAAAAAATTTAACCCACAATTTTCTGTCGAGGAAGGTGCTCTGATACCACTTGTAATATTCTAGATATAAAATAGTATGCAGAACATAAACAATTAGCTAGAAATGGCAAATAAACAATGATATAACCATAACAACACCGCAATAATACCAGAATAACACAAGAAAGAGAACTTTGATTACTGAGAGTGATGATCACTTGCCTCTTCGAAGGGGAAACCTCCAGCAGAGCAGAGCTCTATTACAATAATATCCAAGAAAAAACTTCTCATACCCTCCACTTCTATTTATACTAAATATGTCTATCAAAAGAACAATCTAGAGGAAGATCCTTCCAGAAGTGGAAGCTTCTATTAGGTCTTCTTACATTTGACTTATCCTTCCTTATTGTTAGGCCTTATTAATATTGACCTTTATTACATGGAAATATATTATTCTACCTACGTGAGGGGTTAGGTCCCTAACAAAAACCCTCTAAAGTGATAAGTTCTAACAACATGACACAATTACTATAAAAGGGACACCATGGTGTAATTGCACAATTGTGCTCACTAGATGTTCAAACATCTATATGCTATGCTCTAGTGGATCTCCAAACTGTTATCAACAAGCATTCCGAGGTATATGGAGAGATGCATAAGGGTCTTCCACCTACTCAATATTGTGACCATGCTATTCATTTGCAACCAGAAAATGTACCACCTAACATTAAGCCTTACAGGTACCCATATGCACAAAAGAGTGAGATTGATCGTGTGATTCAAGAAATGTTAGAGGTCGACGTCATTCAACCTAGCAAAAGTGTTTTCTCTTCACCACTGGTGATGGTTATTAAAAATGATGGTTCATGGCATGTGTCCAAATTATAGACAATTCAACAAAATGACCATCAAATATAAGTTTCATATTTCTATCATTGATGAATTATTAGATGGATTGCAGTGAGTAATTTATTTACTATGTTGGATCTTTGTTCGGGGTATCATCAAATCAAAATGAAGAAAAAAGACATTCCCAAAACAAGCTTTACAACACATGAGGGTCATTATGAGTTTTTGGTTATGTTATTTGACCTTACCAATGCACCTTCAACATTTCAAAGCTTGATGAATTATATCTTCAAACCCTTCCTTGGAAAATTTGTGATGGTATTTTTTGATGATATACTAATCTATATCAAATCTTAAGAAGAGCATGTACAACATGTTGACAAGGTCTTAAAACTATTGAAATAGCAACAACTATAGGCAAAGTCTTCCAAGTGTGTCTTTGGGATTCAAGAAATGGAATATTTGGGTCATATTGTATCTCATGAAAGTGTCAAAGTGGACCCTAACAAAATTAGAGCTATGATGGATTGGCCAATTCCTAAAACCTTGAAGAATCTTAGAGGATTTTTAGGATTGACATGCTATTATTGCAAGTTTGTCAAGAATTATGGTCAAACAATAATACCTCTAACAACATTATTAAAGAATGAGGCATTTTCTTGGACTCAGGAAGCAACCAAATCTTTTGAAAAATTTGAGGCTATGTGTATGACTCTTGTTCTAACCACTCTTGACTTCACAAAAACCTTTATTGTGGAGTGTAATGCCACATGCCATGACATTGGTGCAATTTTATTGCAAGAAGGAAGGCCCTTGCCTTTGAAAGTAGCCAACTCAAAGGAAATAACTTATTCAAACCCATTTGTGAAAAAGAAATGTTGGCCATACTATAGGCATTTAAGAAATGATGCCCTTACCTAATAGGAAGAGACTTCAAAGTAAAAACATATCATGATAGTTTGAAGTACTTCTTGAAACAAAGATTATCTTAAGAACAACAACAAAAATGGATTACAAAAATGCTAGGTTGTGACTTTGAAATTATCTACAAAAAATGAAAACATAATATGGTAGCAAATGCACTTTCAAGGAAAGAAGAAGAAACAAAGGGTTTACTATGTGCTATTTCCATTCCAAAATTTGATTGGGTGGAAAAAACAAGGACATAATGGAAGCAAGATCAAAAGGTATGCAAGATCATTCATCAACTACAAAAGGACCCAAGTGCATTAGATAAATTTGTGTGGAAGAATGATTTGTTGTGGTATCAAGATTGCCTATATATGTGCACGAATTCTCAACTAAAACAAAAGGTCATTTTGGAATTGCACACTTCTCCTATAGGAGAACATTCAGGGTTCTTGAAAACTTACCACATGATCAAGAAATATTTTTTCTGGGAATGTTTTAAAATTGATGTTCAAAAGCTTGTGGCTGAATGTGTGGCCTGCGACATAATAAGGGAGAGACAATCAAGACTGGATTTAATTATAGGTTTACCCAAATCTGAAGGAAAGAATATTGCCATCATGGTAGTAGTGGATCGACTGACAAAGTATGCTAATTTTTGCTCTCTTTCTCATCATTTTAAAACAAGTACAATAGCCACAACATTCATGGAAAAAATTCAAAAGCTACATGGAATCCCCAAGATGATTGTAAGTGACAGAGATCTAATTTTCACTAGAAATTTGTACACTTAATTATTTTTTTGTTTGGGTACTCAATTGGCTCAGAGCTCATCTTACCATCCTAAATCTGATAGGAAAACTGAGATTGTGAATAAATGCCTAGAAGGACATCTTCGTTGTTTTTGCATCTGATAAACAAACATAATGGATCAAGTGGTTGCCCTTGGCAGAATGGTGGTACAACACATCCTTCCATACTTCATAAAAAATGTCCCCATTTATGACACTATGGATATCATCCTCCATACATCACATCACTTTTGAAAGAGAATGCAAAGGTTCAAGTAGTGGAGGACCACATAAGGGACCAACAAGAGGTTCTGAAACTATTGAAGGACAACTCGGTTATATCACATAATAGGATGAAACAACAAGCAGATCAACATCACAGTGAAAGAGAATTTGAAGTGGGGGATTGAGTATTTTTTAAGCTACAACCATACAAACATATGTCCCTCGAGCAACAAAAGAAGGACAATAAATTAGCACCCAAGTATTATGGTCCCTATAAGGTATTGCAAAGGATTGGAAGTATGACTTATAAATTGGAGTTGCCTCCATCTTCACATGTACATTTAGTTTTCCATGTTTCTTGCTTAAAAAAGGTAATCGGTGACAAGATCCGAGTTCAAACTTTTTACCAATGATTAGTGAAGAAGGGAAAATCATACTAGAACTAGAAACAATATTTGAAACAATGATTAAACAACTACGAAATTGAGCAATTACTGAGTACCTCATTAAGCGGAATAACCTACCAGTGGAAGAGGCAACATGGGAAGATGAGTTATTCATGCTGAAACACCCGCAATTAGTCAAGTGTTGAGGACAACACTTGTTTGAAGGAGAGGGGCATGTTAAGCCTCAAACAAAGCCCCATGTAAAGCCCTAGATAATGATTTATATTTCTATTGTTATATTAGTGTTGTCTGCTAAACCCTTCAATTGTAATTGTACCTTTTGTTTCACACACACACACACACCAAGGAGACCTAGTTTTAGAATCATTTCATCTCACTCTTGTACATTTGTTCTATTGTAAAAGAAGGTTGTCCTCTCAAAGAGGTTTATCTTTCATTCTTATATATATTTCTCAAGGTATGTAGTTTTTTCTCTTTATACTTTCATGCTATTTTGACATTTGTTGCAATATTAATATAAATACTTATAACAAAAAATAATATTAGTACTATATGTTACTCAAATATAGATTATAAATGAAAACAAGATATCTCCATATATATGGAAAGACATTTGATATGTACACCTGATATAAAAGCTGTTATAAAAATTGCTATAGAAATAAAAAGACAGATGCCACATTTAGGCATAAATAAAAATATTTTATACAATATTTACATAGAAATATTGTTACAATGCAAATATATATGTATAAAATAATTAAAATTGTTTTTTTTATAAGTTTTGAGTTCTAAATTCCAAAATTATAAATTATAGTTGAGTGAGACTACAACCAATCTAAATCCATCTTAAATGATTAAAAAAATTAAACTCAAAAAATATGATCCCTTTTTGCACTTTATAGATGGGAGGTTAACATGAATCTACATGGATAGAAAATAGGTTGAATTCAAAAGCTCACTTAAAGACTATGCACTAAAATGGTATGTACTCCAAGATAAGAAGAACAATTTCCAGAGATGGGACCTTGTGATCGGAACTTTCAAACAGGAGCATACCTACCATGATTTCCAACCAACTGCATTCAATGGTAGAAGCCCTGAAGCCCTGCAAATAGAACCTTGGCAAGTCCATCCATAGGTATAATACGCAAGTCAAAGACCTTAATTCATTGATGAATTAACAAGTCTTGGGAAGGAAAAACAAAAATTGGTTTCTATCTAGAACTACCCCAAGCATAAGGGCAACCATCAAAAAGCCCAGAGGCCAAAGACGTAAAAAGAAGTTGTGGACGGAGGTAATGAATTTGAATGAGAGATAGAATAGGAAGTTGTGGACGCAGGTAATGAGCTTGAAGGATAGATAGAATGGACATCCCAGGAGGTTGAAAGAACAAACACAGAACTCAAGGAGGAGCAGAAGGCATTGTAATAAATGCAACAGGGACAGTCCTCTAAACCACATAAGAAGAAAAGGCTACCGACCTTTGAGGCTGTTAAAGATGAAGAAGGGAGTAAAGAGCATCGACCCTCCAGTGTGGTAAATAATGCCATAAAATTATTGGAGACTGCATAAAGTCTTTGAACATTTGGTTCAGCTGCTTTGATAATCCCAGAAATGTCAGGATGAGAGAAAGAAAGCGGGAGAAGAAACAAACAATGCAATAGTCCACTGAAGATATCAAACCAATACACTTTTAGTTGCACCTAGAGTTACTGCATGATAATGCAGGTTGTTTGTGAAGATGAAAGCACAATTTATAGAGTGCAAGGGCAACAAGCAAGTCAAACAGTAACTCTTGATGTTGGAAACAAGCTATAAAACGTTTTCTATGCAGAATGTGTATGCACACATCCAGCTACTGAATTTACAACATGCTTGGTTAGCCAGTGTGTGTGGTTTTTGGTAGTGGAACACAATTTCAGATATTGTCCCATGATGAAAGAAAGGTTCTCCAAAAAATGCAATATGATCACTATTGAACCTATATCCCAGC
This sequence comes from Picea engelmannii, assembly GCA_009831015.1. Classification (NCBI taxonomy): domain Eukaryota; kingdom Viridiplantae; phylum Streptophyta; class Pinopsida; order Pinales; family Pinaceae; genus Picea; species Picea engelmannii. The sequence continues at coordinate 447,560 of ML795193.1, forward strand.
ATGACAAGGATAAGGAAGCTTTTGTTTCTACCAGACCTCATCCCCATGCATTTAATCAACTAGACTGGATGGAATCTTGGAAGGACCTGGAAGGTATGTAAAAAGTAATTTTGAAATTGATTCTCGGGAGTAGAAAAAGGTCCCCGTATCATTCGGTATCTATATGGCAGCAGCCCCTACAAGTTAATAAAATTCGGCTTAAGAAGCTATGAAAACTACCCAATAGAGCATTCATAGAATAAAAAAGTTAAAACCCTTGAACGTCACTCGGATAAAAGCATAAGAATATAATCAGAAGCTATGAAAACTACCCAATAGAGCATTCATAGAATAAAAAAGTTACAACCCTTGAACGTCACTCGGATAAAAGCATAAGAATATAATCATGAAAGCATAATAACATTGATTCCTGACATTAAATTAAAATAGTGATCGTACATATCCAGATTTAGAGGATAATCTTTCTCATCATGTGGGAGCCCAAAGCTATCATGAACCTACTTAATATCCCAAAGATAATGCGACCCTAGCATTTATTTGTTGGCTCAATTTCCCAAAAACAATCAACATTCTTAGGCAATTGCTCATACTATGAGATAGAGAGTGCTAGAGTCATTCGAGACGGTAAAAGAAGAACTATAAGGCCATCTATGACCTCACTCCCACCTTTCTAAAACAGTTTGACCTGCTCTATGCATCACTCCTCCATTAGAGCATTGCAAATTCTAGAGCAATAGAGTCTACATGTATGGGGACGCTCCTTGCACTATGAGCAGAAAACACCATGTCCAGCTCCCTCTCCCTTAAGTATAGTTGAGTGATTACCCTTTCCCTGTCCCTGGACAACATTCCGATCAAAGAAGTTTATTGCTGTGTAAACAAATCATATGACGAACAAATATGCTGAATTCCTTCTGTTCTATGGACCATGAGGTGTCAGGAGATTGCTTTGATATCCTTGCTTGATCTGTTGTACTTCATATGGCTCTTCACCAGCTGGCCTGCTGCCAAAGCAGACATGAGAGACAGTTCTCCAGCCAAAACTGCTCCTGCCACAATTCTGGCCAACCTCTGAGCATTCGCGCCGGGGGATTGTGTATTTGCTCCTTTCACTCCAAGCAAATTCAAGCAAGCTGCTTGTGAAGCCAACTGTGTTCCTCCTCCGACTGTTCCTACCTGCAAGCAATGGAAACAAATATGCCTACATTCAGAACAATACGGAAGGAGGTTGAGGGGAAGTGATCATTGTCAATCATTTTCTCTCTGATCCTTCTTTACTACTCAAAAGATGGTCTTGCCATCCAAATCAAAATCCTTCGGAGATGAACAGCCCATAAATCATAAATACACCGACTCTCATTTAAATGCCTAATATTACTAAGAATATAGTCCACCAAGGTTTACACCCAGTCTTCAACATAATCCAGCTACCAACTTCAAGATTCTCTTTATAAATTTAACTAAAAGTTCTTTCTATCATCTTCAATTTCGTCAACCACCTAAATAGACCTCAATTGTTTTTCTTTACCCACACTATCCATAGGTCGTCTTAAAAAAAGTAATCAGTGGAGATTTTCTTACCTCAATACAAGGCATTGTGACTGATACATGCAGATCCTTGCCACCATTGGAAGCCTCCATCATTGTAATGCAATGAGAACTCTCAACATTTTGGGCAGGATCTTGGCCGGTTGCAATAAAAATAGCAGAGACAATATTGGATGCATGGGCATTGAACCCTCCAATGGCACCAGCTAGTGCAGATCCAGTTAAGTTCTTGAGCATGTTCAGCTCCAACAAAGCTGGAACAGTTGTCTTCAAGACCTTTCTCACAACTTCCTCGGTGATGACAGCCTCACATACTACTGATTTCCCACGCCCTTCAATCCAGTTGACAGCTGCGGGTTTCTTGTCCGCACAGAAATTGCCTGACCGCACGACAAAAACTTGGCATTAAACAAAAAGCCCAACACAGCAAAAACCAGTAAGTAATAAACGCACAGGGAACCCAGAGTCTACAACAACTGAAGCAGGGATAATCCAAAAGCCAAATACCAATCAGAATAGCATAGACAGACTCACTAGAAACACTGATAACATCCATGTCAAGAAACTCATTCTGGAGGAAATCTAAAACATTCTGCACACCCTTGGACACCATATTCATCCCCATGGCATCCCCAGTGAAGCAAGAAAACCTCATGTACAGATTCCTCCCTGCAATTCCACACTGTATGCCTTGTAACCTGGCAAATCTGCTGGTGCTGTTATGCAGTTAAGATCGACAAGAAAATGTCAACACCCACAAAATAGTTATTACTCACATTATCTGGTGACTTTAAAAATAAACGAATTCACCAAATCTCAATTACAAACAAATTTAATGGTAATTGACTGTTTCACATATATAATTCGTAAAAAGGATTGAATTTTATTTTCAATAAAAGAAAAAACATATATAATATCATTTTTTAATATATATATATAAACAGGGTTTTAGTGTGGAGTTTTTTGAGAAAACAAATCGGATGTAAAATGATGTTTTAAGACGCTCTTATTTTTTTACAGTTTATTATTTTTCAAGTCATGCTTGGGCTTCCAAGCTCAAGCTTTGGAATCTGCTCTGCAGCTCTGGTGAGATGGTGGTTCCACTTTGAATATGGCCATTAGCGCACATCCATCTAAAACATATACACCTCAAGTTTCGGAACCTCTCACTGCATATCAAATCCCTCATTTAGATGGGGTGTGTTAAATTGTTAATCATTTTTGTTTAGATGGAAAATTCTTCCTGAATTTCATTGTCGTTGAATTGAACCACAACCAAGCAGCATATCATAGAGGATGTTGGAGGTATCAAATACTCGGCATGAAAAAGCTTGAAAAGGAAAAGGAAAGAGCAGAAACTTATGGTCATACCTGTTGAAGATCGCAGATAATTTTTCGGAGTTATTGGGATCTTCAACGTAATATTTGAGATCTGCAGCTCTCTTGGCAGTGGCAAATCTAACCACAGGGGCCCTGGTCATTCCATCTCTGAGAAGGACACTGGTAGCACCTCCAGACATACGAATGGCCTTGCAGCCTCTATTGGTGCTTGCAACCAAGCAACCTTCCGTGGTGGACATTGGCACCATGTATTCAAGCCCATCAAGAACAAGAGGCCCTGCAACTCCCACAGGAATCTGCACATAACCAACAGGCAGTTCACAGCATTGGCCAAGAATGGATCCGTAATCAAATCCCTCCAAGGGCAACCCATCCAAAGATCTGCCAGTCATCATCTCCAAGGCCTTCCTTCTCACCCGGGCAGATCTCGTACAGTCCCCAAGAGTCGCCTCGAGAGAATAAGAAGCCACAGTCCCATTGCAAACAGCAGTTGCAATATCATCATCCTCGTTATCGCCCAACGAAATCCCCTTGAGCTGGACTTGAGGAGGGCTGGACTTAACAGCAACTTCTTTCTTGGGAGCAGGATTCATCAGCTTCTCCTCTTCCCTCACATCATCATCATTATTCCCACTGATGAAATTCTGAATATAATCGATGCCAAAGAATCCCAGCAAATAGATGAATGAAGCAAGCTGAACCACAATGGCCACTAGCTCCCCAAAGCTGAGCACATGAAGGGGTGTTGAAGTCCTGATCTTCGCCCTCCATCTCCTCATCAGAAAATAGGAGGTAGCGAAAAACAAGACAAAGAACACCTTGTTGGTTAGTCCCACAGGCAGTAGCAAAGCATCGGATGCCAATACCTTTGAATTCTTACAACTACCATTATTCGTCCTCTTAGCAGAAGCACAATTATCCATCTTCTGGTTGTTGCAACAATCCATTTCTCCAATAAATTTTCTTATTTTCTCAACATAATGCCATCCGATTGGATTCTCAGAGAGAGGGAGGAAGAACTCCAAACACTTGCTTTTGGAATCTCCCCCAAACTCTGTCTGAATGTAATGGAATTGCCAGAGATGCTAGGACATATAATCCCATAAAATTCTCATTGGGTTAATATTTAATTCTCCCACCACTATTACAGCTGTTCCGGGTTCCTTCCAGACAGGCCTGTCCTTTAGAATAGACCGTTGAAATCTCCACCTCTACCTTATATGTAGTCGGTGGTACATCCAAAGCCTGGCCATGTGCCGGGAAACTTGGAGTAGGAGGTCATTTGAATTAATCAGGACAGCAAAACAAACTATGCCTTGGGAAAATAATTAGTAAAGAAATATAACATAATTTATTGCATGATTAAGGATTTAATACTGCATAGTGCGCTGTGCATAAGCACATCTACAATTATTATAATGGTATGCATGTATAGCACTATTCGCTAAAACTATTCACAATTTCTTTTTTGGGGAATATACTTACTTTATAAATAATATTTATAAATATTATGTAAGAATTTTGTCCTTTGCTAAATCTGTTAAAAACTAAAAAGGGAACTTTTTTGGTATGGAGAACTAAATACTCTATAAATATTTTGTGAGAATTTTGTATTTAAATGATAATTTTGTATTATAATTTTATTAAATAAATTTTTATTTTATGAGAATTTTGTATTATAATTTTTTTAAATAAATTTTTATTTTGTAAATTTTTTTGTATTTAAATGATAATTTTGTATTATATTTTTTTATTACCTTATAAGATCATCATGACAGTACATATGTTCATATATAAACCAAAATCGGCCACCTATAACGAGAATAGGTGGCCAAATGTTTTGGTGCATCTGAAGTGTACGTAGGCATGAAATCTTAAATAAATAAGTTATTTATAATCACAACCTAAAAGAAGTTAATTCATTTAGTATCTAGGAGTTGACCTGCATTATAAACTCTCACAATTTAAAAGAAGTTAATCCATATACGTATATAGGAGTTGACCTCATTATAAACTCAATTAGTATTATAATGTAGAAAAAAAGATTAATGAAAGATAAACATATTTTAATGTTGACAACAATTATAAATACATAATTTTTAATTTTTAGAAAAAAAATTATATTTTTTAATATCTTTATTATTACACTTATTTTATATAAATGTCAATTCAAAATTATTAATGTAAGTCCTTTATCTTTATTAAAAATATTTTGTAAGTGACTTTCCTTTATTTTATTTATAATTACAATTTATATCTTTATTTTATTTATAATGAAGTTAATTCATTTACATATCTAGAAGTTGACCTGCATTATAAACTTTCACAACTTAAAAGAAGCTAATTCATATATGTATATAGGAGTTGACTTGCATTATAAACTTAATTAGTAATAATAATAATAATTGATTTTTAAGGT
>ML795193.1:502268-536434 GCA_009831015.1 Picea engelmannii
AATATTTTTCTTTTATAATTGTTCATGATATTTTAAGACAATGTTGGCCAACACATTAAACTTTATGATATAATTGAGTGTATAATTACATTCTCTTGAATTCTATATGTTTGAGGATAATGATTATTGTGCATAAGGATGATGTTCCAATTTGAATTATTATTTGATTATATAGTCAATGCCCCCATATGGCATTATCACAATGTGCTACATATCAAAGGTTCATGTCATCACATAGAATTTGAGAATAAGCAAATCTTGTAACAAATAAACCCTCGTTTTCCCCTTTCCTCAACTTCCTCATGGTCCTCTCCCCCATCAAACTTCATCAATAATTTTGAAGGAGCATCTAAAGGCAATCTAGGTCATGCCAACCATGGAGGAATATTCAGGGATGTTGATGGGAATATCCTCAGAGTATACTATGGTTTCATGGGCACAATCTTGAACAATGTGGTGGAACTCAGGGCGTAGATCCAAGGCCTACAAACAACCCAACAATGTCATTTTTCCAAACTTATTATTGAAGGAGACTCAATTCTTATCATTCATATACTCAGTAAAATCCAAAATTGTTCCCCTCCATGTAAAGTCTCTATTAATGGGTGCCTGGAAGCTCTCCTTGACCTCCTTCAAATGACTATCCCCCATATCCCTGCTCTCATTCCATCACATGTTTTATGTGGAGTCAATAAAGTGGCAGACTTCCTAGCCAATGAAGGAATATCTAACCCTTCTAAAGATATCAGTGAATTCCCTCTCTAGTTGGCCTGCCAATCACTAGCCCGCTTAGACTTCAATCCCCTGGATTGGGTGCCACATGGTGTGTGTGATGTAGCCAAAGCCTAAGATTCATTCACAATATCAAATAAACCATGAAACCACAAGAGAATGGAAAAATAACTCTCTTTTATTCCTTCTCCATCCTAACTATTACAGTTGAAGTTAAACCCCTTATAACTACTATCCGGGATTTTCAAAAACAACTAATTTTAGAAAAACCACTGTTTTTTTTTAGAAAAACAACTAAATTTAGAAAATTCTCGCATGACTCTAGAACTGACTACTAACTAAGAGCTAACTAGCATGACATTATTTTGTCAACTTTCTTTTTTTATTAAGCTCATAAACTAAGAGATAATTGATAAGTGAAAAATTAAAAATTCTTGTAAAAACATTAAAACCCTAATTTGAGGCCTTATATGAAGGAATTTGGCCCTGAAAAAGTGTCAAAATGATGTCCAATTGGATAGATCCTATCGATACGACAATGAACTCTTCAAGACGTAACTCCCTGTAAAATTTCAGCCCAAACGGATAACCGAGTCAAAAGTTATGACCCTCGGAAAATCCTCGAAAAATACCTACATTAGTGTGTGAGGATGATGGTGTGACATCCGACATATGTGAGAATTTTGGGAGGGTTGTAAGGACGACTGACCTTATCCCGTCCAACACCCAGATCTCATGCAGAAGTAGTAATGTGACGATATGGGGCATTCATGTTGAAGAGTTAGTAGCCAGGACAAGACCATAGTATGGATCTCTGGACCACTCACACATATGTGAGCCCTCATGGAATTTAATAGCTCTATTTTTTTGGTACATTCCACCCTGGTGATGATGAGTCATGGAAGTTTTAAACTAGGCATGGTGATTTCCCCTAGACCATTATTTCTTTTCCTGTTGGTTAATGTTCAATTGTGAGCTCTCACCCATCCTTTTCTTTGGTCTTCTTATGCTCCCTCATGGTCTCTACTTATCCTTACCAACAATTCTCTCATGGCTCCATGTGCAATATGAACCAAAAAAACCCCAATTCGTCAAACTTGAGCCGTCATGTCCTCCGTTGCTACAACTGAGTTTTATGATGAGTCATCTCCATAAGAGGTTGAGGTTGCCATGCCTGACCTAGAAAAATATTTCAAGATCATTCACGAGGCTTGGGATGATGAGGAAGTTGACACTCAGGTGGAGAATATTATCCCTGATATGGGTTGTACTCATTCTAGGGAGTTACAATTTTATAGAAACTTGGAACTATATTGGCACATGAAGACTCTAGTCGCTTAGGGAATGCTTCTCAAGGACCAGGATTATCGACAATTCAAGTGGATTCTAGAAGCACTCGAGGACCAAAACGGGTCGTTGATCATGATGGTGTCCTAGTTAGTCAAGAAGAATGGTGGTTCTTTCCAAGTCCTAGGGGAAGGCCATCAACCACATGAAACTCCAATGGACAAGGGTCACATGGCTAGTACTTCTGCACCTGCTTCTCAGGTGTCTTTTTTCCATGTTTGATAAGGCTCTCTATGGTCTTCCATTTAGGGTTCTTTTATTTTCATATGTATATGATTATAGGTTTAGTTTTCCTATTCTATCTATTAGTTAGCTTCATAGAATGTGGGTTGTCTCTAACCTTGACTAATTTCAACTTTTCTTTAAGACTGGTTTCCCTCTTTGGGAAACCAAACCGTTATGGGTTCATGGGGTTCAATTACTGGTTCAAAGGGCTCTCTTTTGAAAAAATTCTACTATCTGGACTCTTGGGGATAGAAGAAATTTATGTACAGTTTGTGAATAACTAGTAGAATGTTCATACTTACTTACAAAAAAAATAAAATAAACCCCTTTTTTTGTCATAAATATGATAAGAATCTAACAAAAGTTTTGAGCATGAACAGAGTTCTACCGTGATCCAAGATCCATGGATGGTCAAACAATGGGTATAAGGGTTTTTTCTATTTCTAAAACGACCTTGATTGTCAAAAATTCAATTAGAGTTTTAAACCAATGGAAACTCCAACTTTTGTATCGTCGAATTTTGACAAATGAATTTTTTTAAACTACAAAACTAAACACATCCCAAAACTTGGTCAGACTTATTGTAATACTTGATATTCTATGTGAGCTTATCCATACACTCTAGAAGGCATAAACTAGACCACAATATTTACGTTTTCTTTATATTTAGGGGAATTTGTAAATGACTGGGATTATGTGGGTGAGACCCATGTTCAAATTTGGTGAGACCAACATATCATTTTAGATGACGTGTTTTTCCTTAAATAATATTGATGAGTTTATCCACATTTATGAATAGCAACCAATAATTGTTGTCTTCATTGCCAATTAACAACTAAATTATGATAAATTTTACCACCCAAAAAAAGAAAAAGAAAATATCAAAATTCTACATATAATGTTTTATATTTTTTTATTAAACAATTGATAACATTGATATAATTTGTTCCTTAATTTATTTATTTTTTATTTTTTCAAAACCATGGAGAATAGTTTGATTAGTATCAACAATGCATCCAATTATTACCTTGAAGTCTGTAAAAATAATAGTCAACGAAGTTAAAGTCCATAATAGAGTGTGGTCTACATTTCAATGCAGTTAAGATCAAAATGAACAGTTCATATGCAACCTTACCAATAATTAATTTACGAATAAATAAGTTATAAATGATTTATAATATTATGACCAACAATGCCATATAAAAACTCAAAATTCTTGAAAATTTGAAGCTAAACCTAGATCTTGTTCTACAATCCCTATAGGCTACATCCTATTGGATTGACTCCATTTTTCATTGAAAAATACTTAAAGTTAAAAAATTACAATAAATTAATTTTCATACTCAACATCATTGAAAATGTGTACCTTGAGAATCTGATTTATGGAATGTTGTTGAGAAGTAATATCCAAAAACAAGGTTCCATCCACATGTGCATTATTGGGTGCTCTTCACACATGATATCCTTATATAGGTGTTGGCGTGTTTTCCTAAACACCCATCAATTAGGTGATTGGGGTGCATATTTGAACCTATGCCTCTTTCAAATGGAGACCATTTTTTTTCAAATTTGGAAAGAACCAAATAGCCCTCACCTATTGATCATAAAGACCCAACAAGTTTTAAATCATATTCAGTATTGTAGTTCTTCATCATGAAAGACTAACATAGATGGTTTCTCTTTTGAAAAAAAGAGAAGAAAAGAAAAAAATACTAAAAAAAGGAAATTTCGTGTGTCCATCTTCTCACTAAATAGTCCTATGTGTCAGCTTCATCCAAAATTTTACAAAATATAAAACATAGGTCACATGCCCAAATATGCCAGTTTCCTCACTCATCTCTATGTCCTCAATAATCTCTATATTAATGCCCCATACTTATCCATTTTCCTTACTGTCCACACTTCATACTGAGTCATTTTCCTTCCTCCCCTTACTCCACACTTAGCCATTTTTTGTTCTTCCCACTCTACTATCCATACTTAGTCATTTTTCACTACTCTCCATATTAATTTACACTACTCTCCATACTCCTATACTTAGTCATTTTCATGTATTTGGATGCGGGAGCCCTTCCCTCATCTTCTCCTTCTACTCCTAACCCCATAACCCCACAACCTCACAACCTACATTTCCTCAATATTCAATTTGTACTTCCCACTTCCGCATTACCCAAATTGCACCCTTCATGACATAGTCATTTGACTGAGTTTTACACTTAGTTTTTTATTGAGTCTTATACTTATTTTATTTTTTACTTTTGAATGTGGATGCAGAAGCCCATACCCTCAACCCCACAAGTCTCAACACTTTGTCATTTTTACTAAGCCTTTTTACTAAGTTTTAACGACCCACATTACCCTACCTCGACATTTCCCTATTTATAGGTAATTCCATTTTCCAATTTTATTATTTCATGAAATTGTTCATTATATTCCTAAGTTTTATCCATTCCCCCTTCCTTTGGCATATTGGAACACATGGCATTGATGTGGACCTACCATATTGGGACACGTGGCCGTGCGGTAGACCTATCCCTGGGTGATAGGTGGTAGTGAGGTGGACCTATCACATTGCGACATGTGGAAATGAAGTGGACCTACCCACAGGGGACACTTGGACTATATTTTTTGGACACACAGATGACTAGGCGATGAGATGACAACCAAAATCTATACTATGCACAATATACGCAAGGTTCCATAATTCTATTTTCACACAAAAATAAATGGGGATGAATTTTTACTATAAACAAGATATGAGAGATATTCGTCAATGCATGTGAGATAAATGAGGCGTACTAAAAAATTAGTGACTCAAAATTCACATGGATAAATCGATGATTGTCGAGTCTCTATATTTTAGAGGCCATAACTTTTGATTTTGATGTCCAAATTGAGAAAACAAGAGCTCGTTGGAAAAGTAGAGACGAGAATAAAATTTTGGAATTGGTTTAAATGGATGGAATCATGAATGTCATTCCCTAAATATTAAATTACATCCGAGTGTAACATCCCTCTCTTGCGTACACCTGATTGTACTTATTCTTTGAGGACACTTGCATGCAAGTGATCTGGTTCCTTATATGATTGTCTGTTTTGATTATGATTATGAGATGTTGTGGATATGATGATATGTTATTTTTTTATATTTATCTCAACATGTGCTATTGACTGTTTTTTCCTGAGTGTGCAGGACTTTGGACCGTTTGAGGATGCCGATGGCATCAATGGACCTCCTTGGACTCTGGATCGAGTCAGTGAGTGCACTATTATGGTTTGAGTGTTTTTGATATTGCATATGTGACATATGAATAGTATATTATGATGTTGATTTTGGATTGCTGACATGTTTCATTGATGGATGTAGGTTGACGATAACTTGCTAACCAGACTCACATTTGGAGTAAAGGGGTCACGCATGACAACCAAAGATATTGAGGGAGAGGTATGGCAGCAACCCTGCCACAACCTACCAACACTCTCGTCGTGGCTTGAACTGTAGGTTAATGATTACCTAGTTCGAGAGATCCACGATGCCATGAGGGTGAAATGTGACAGTCACTCACGATGATTCTAAGGGGTGCGCAATAAGGCAAGGTCCTTATTCCTTAGAGGCCCTTAGTCTTCCACAAGTTCACCTGATGGAGTATTGACTCCATGGGTTTGACGTCTACCAAAATTAGTCAAAAGGTGAGTGACACCCTTGGAGCACGTAGTGCGTCTTGAAGGGCACATCACGTAAATAAAACATGAATGCAGGGGAGTGGCACCCTTGGAGCATGTAGTGCATCTTGAAGGGCACATCGTGATTTTAACTCTGTAAGTTAATGAACCCAGTACCTTGAAAACTATGTCTACTTAGGACCTGGTCATCCTTAAAATGAATGATTGTATGAGTAAAGATTAATAATTTAAATTCCCTTAAAAACTTTTTCCGAGCCTGGTAAATTGAAGCTTAGGTCTAAGTAGGACTTGTGAACAAAAAAAAACTAAATAGACAAGGGGGGGATGAAGAAAATTCAAACATAATAATTAAATAAAAATTTCAATGGAGGATTAAAATATTTAAAAGATTAATTGTTGACTAAGTACAAACTTGTTAATTCAAAACTTAGACCAAAAAGGGAAACTTAAGGAAAAAGGGAATGTGGAACATAGAAGAGAATCTAGCCTAGATAACTTTCTAATTTCTAACTCAACTAGGATTTAAGAAAGGCGTCAGTAATTAAAAGGAATGTAAGGAAATAAAGAGACATCGAGGGGGATTTTTATGAATGCTTTTAGGTGGGTTAGAGAAATTGGCCTTTTAAATTAAATAATTAAATGAATTTCTGGTGCAACTAAGGGATCGGGTGACATGTGTACGGGGGAGTTTTTTACTAATTATTTTTTATAAAAAGAACTTAATGAGGGTTTTGGCAACAAGTCACTAAGAAAACTCAATAAAATAAATGGTGGTGGAGGAGAAGGCATCACGTCTGGTATGCGTAAGGTTATGCTGCTGGATTTTATTCTTGACTGATCTTCCTTGTGGGAGTTGGGATATCCATCTCAGATAACGAGTGGTAACTCGACCTTGCGAGGTGAGGTAGGAGCTAGCATTCTCTGTGTGTGTGTGTGTATGGCCCCTTTGTGGCTCGGGGGGCTCAGGGGGAAGAAGAGTACCCCTAACGTTGGCTGGGAGGTACCGGTGAGGTCTCAACGGTTAGCGAGTAGGAACTGGTCGAAGTACAAGTACGGGACAATGACATCGAATTTGTCATCGTCGGTCACGATATCCCGGGTAAACTGGTTCTTGTATTGTGATTTCATTATATTTGCATAGTTGTGGTAGTAGGATGACGTACTCGTGTCATTAGTTTCTGACATAAGTATTGTTGATCTCAACTTAATGGAATTGATTGAGCTCAACTTGATTGTAATCTGATGTAATCTGATTAAAGGAAAATGTTTAAATTTAAATTTTAAGATGTATTACCATGATTTGCAGCGATTTTTTTTTATATTTATATTGTTTGCATCTGCTCAGAAAAAAAAGGTTTTTACAGTTTAAAATTTTTGGTGTATTTTCACGTTGCACAGAGGTAGTTTTAAATCTTTACGATATTGTGCCTCTGCCCAATTTGTTTTTTACCCTCCCGATCTCTGCGCTGAGGATATCTCAAGCTCTTCCCTTCGCAAACACAAATTTCGTGAGGCCTATGGAATCACGAAAAGAGAGAACCTTCATTCTTGTTTTATCTTCCCCTCACACGCTAAAACAAAACTTGTGATGCTTGTGCTGTGTGATCCAAGAGACCAGACTATTAGTTTTTTCCTTCGCTCTTGATGGTCTGGGCGACTAGTGTCATTATCGATCAGCTGAGTGGAATCCACCCCCTTAAACCTAAGAAGTGGGCGATTTATCCTAGCTTGGCCATCGTTTTCCTGAGAAGTGTTGATCATCTACTCTTCGTTGTCTGTGTCACTGTGCTTGCTCTCGTGTTGTTTGCGATTACTCAGTGTGGCCTTTCCATTCCGGTCTTCTCCTTGGAGATGCGATTTACTCCAGAAATCCGTTGCCTCCATTTTTTTCGAATGCCCCTCCCCAACGAGAATCGTTCGGTGGCAATTTAACTTTTCTCGAAATTTGCTTCCGCCAATTTTTTCCCTCGCACCAGTAAGTTTCGAGGGGTCCCTTCCTCCATAATTTTAGTCCTCAGCTACCTGTAAATGAGCCTTCTCTTGGGAGTTCCTGGTAGCTATTGTTCTGGCAGCATACTTTTCTCTTAGCTAGACACATGCACCCTCATTACGCGATACACCAGCAGCGTGTCCATGCAGCGAAATTCTCTCCGGTTCATCCTCGCTCTTGCCTTATCAGTCATTATGATGCCTCGGTGGTAGAACCCTCCTTCAGAGCGCGGACTAGTAAGAGTATCCAACTGCCCCTCCTTCACAAATACTAAAGCTGAACTTATGGGTCTATGGGCCTTGCTCACTCTTGCATCCATTTGGTTTATCAATCACTTATACGTTTTTGGTGACTCGAGAGTTATTATCGACTGGATAAATCATAAATGTAAGCTTCATTTAGTCCATATTGAATGCTGGAAGCAAAAAATGCAGGATTTGTCCAAACTCTTCACAGACATCAGCTTCCATCACATTTTCAGATCACACAATAGGGAGGCGGATGCTCTCTCAAAGAAGGCTCTAAATGAAGTCCTATTTCCCATATTAATATCTTTGAATTATGATGGCTGTCCCTCTTTATGTAGATAATTGACAGTTTTTGAAAGTTTTGGCTTGCTTCATTTTCCAGTCTTCCTCTGCTTTGCTTGCCTTGGTTCCATCAAAGCACTGCTGTTTTGATTGTAATGGTCCCCTGTCCATGGTTCTCAACTTACTTGTAAATGAATTTATACCCTATATAAAAATTTGATAATTTTTTTTCTTGAAAAAAAACTGCCCCTTTTAGTAAACATATTTTAGTGTTCAGCGGGATGATCTTTCTCTCCTCGAACACGTATTGGACATGCCTTGAAAGTCGAATTGGCACGCTCGGCGTAAGGAAGATTCAACCCTCTCTTCTCTCTGGAAGGGAACCCCACCACAACTATGTTTTGGTTAGTCTACTATGTGCGTATCTGAGATGGTATTTACGAACATTTCTCCAATTAAAATGCAACTGTTGTGTATTGTTAAGCATAATGTAATTTCTGTGAGGTTTTAATTGCTTTATGACAGAATTGTAATTGTTTTAGTATGGGGCGTTAAGTTAAAGAATATGTGAAATGACAGCCTCGTAATAGTTTTTATAGTGCATTAAGGATTATAATCATTCATAACAACTTCATATTTGTTTTAGAACCAGGCATTAATTTAAGATCATGTGAAATTGTAGCTCTATATTAGTTTTTATGGTGGTTTATTACAGGGCCCTAAATTTAAGCACATGTGAATTAGCAGTTGGATTATAATTGCCTATATTAGTTTTTTTATTTGAATTATAACCGACATTAAGTTGGGGCCTTGCTGAAATCAATAAAGTCAGTTTGGAATCCTTGTATGTTGAATTTAATTGATAATTTATTAGGTATAAGATAATTTTAATCCTTACAATGTTAAAGGGTTGTGTAATTAAAGGAAAGTAGGTAGGATTACTCTTAGTAAAGTTTGGGAATCTTCACCTGGATTGTTTAGTCTTAATTTATTAATAAATTATAAATTAGACAAAAGTCTTACTTTTTAAAGGGTTATGGTTTTTTGTTCTAATATGGATATGGTCAAGTAAAGAAAATGATAGTTGATTTTGATTAATATAATTCCTTGAACTGGAAGGGTATACATGATGGAAGGGTATACATGATACTTGAAGGTTGTTATATGTTGATTTTGAGATTGTGGTTGGTTAATTGTGCTATGATTAGTCTATATGATGGTAAAATTGTCAACAAGTTATATACCTCGTAAGATAACAAGAAATCTAACTAGTTGTTGTGCAAATTAAATATATTGATTGTAGTCACCTTGCGTCTCGTTTAGCTTGTTGATTGAGTGCTTTGTTTATAGTTTTGATATAATGTTGACAATTTAAGTTGGGACTTCTGGCATGTTGGATTTGTGTTATGATTGAAGGTTTATAATTGTTTATGTTTGCGCCTTAGTTACTATCGCACTTGTCGCAATGCGACGACATGATCCCTTATGTTTGGATCATTGCACGCATGATAGTGTTGATTATTGAGATTGATGTGATGAAAATTGTTTGTAACACATGATTATGATGTATTAACTCTAGCTCGCCATGAAGGTTTATGTATATGTCGGTTGTTAGATGTTTTGCGCTTTGATGATTCTTGAATATGCTAATTAGCGTAGTTGTTATCTTCCTTATCTGAGTAAACATTGTAAGTTGATTCAAGCTTCTTGGTGTGCTTCTATGTTAGGCTCTCATGTATATGTTACTTGTGTCATCATTCTTTAAGATGTTGTAAAGTATATATGTTGTAACTTTATTATCGTCATTTCTTTCCTAATGCAAAAAAAATGGTACCTGTTGTACGTCGCATTGGTGTCGTAGCGGTCGGGGCTGTTACACCGAGACTATTTTCTAGCTTGGAAACTAATTATTTTTGGAAAATGTTTTCTTAAGAGAAAATCTTGAGCTTCTAAAGTGGGTCCCAGTTGATGGCACAAATATCTAAGTTCATGTCTACAAAGGGGAAAATAAAACCCTAATTCTAACCCTAAATAAGATTTAGGAAGATTATAAAAGAAGAGGTGAAAGGCATTCAAAAGGTTGGTTGGTTGTTGGTAGTGTTAGCACTAGAAGTCACCTCCAGATTGCATCCAAGGTAAGCCTAGTACCCATCAGGTTATATGTCACGGTTAATGGATTTAAAGAGGTCAAATGGGGCAGACTCAAGAGAATATCGTTTTAACTCAAAAAACTGGGGCAGTATGCACAAGAAATTGAGGTCTTGATCAACTTTAGCTAGTAAGTTGTAGTAAGGGTGAGTAGGAGGAGTAAATTGAGGATACGATGTAAAGGTCTACTCTTAACATCATGTCTTCCAACAACCTAAGGAGGAAAAACTCAGAAAACAAGATCTTCTTGGATTCGAAGTTCAGGAGACTGAAAAATGCTATAACTGGGCTATAATCCAACATCCATTACAACTCAATCATAAACATCCATGTGAATAATTCAATCATGAACATTCAGTATAAGAGGAAATAAAGCATGGAAACAGGAAGCTGACTTTCACTAAACCATAAGTCTCAAATCAAGATACATAACTAGAAGAACTAGAGCTTCATCAAATCTTTACAATGCGGGAGCTTAGCTCAACCATCGACCATCACAAAATATCAGAACTACATATTTATATCAAAAATCGCCAACAACCATAGAGGCGTGATCGAGCTACCGCATTCAAGGTGCTTCTTCTGAGTCTTCTTTGGTAGGCTGCGTATGTAGCTTTTGTTAGGCATGAGGCTTTACGTGGATATCTTCTCTGCCAGAATGTCCATGCAACCTCTATCAGACTCGAGCTCAGGCATTCTGCCATCCCTTTTCGATCTTTCCATTTATGGGGGACATGATGTTCAACCACCTCCCCAGCTTCATTAACTACCTACATCGAGATTGAAACACGACTGAGTCGACTTGGCACCTGGAAAATGTGGTGGCCTCTTTTTGTGGCCAACATCGACGTTTCGGCCCTTGGCGTATCTCACGTGAAATCTGCACCTTTACCTACATGCGACCTTGGGCTATATCCCCGAATGTTTCAGGACTTCACTTCTCAGGGATTCGGGGCATTGCGCACCTTCCTCACTTCAAAATTCCCGAAGTGGCATTCTCCGCTTTTCTGATATGTGCGTGCCTTAGCACAACACACCCTGACTTTGGATGACACACATTTGTGGGTTTTTAATCCCCCTTATTTTGCATTTTGTCATCTAAGGGCCAAATACAAAGAAAAAAAATTCCCCTACAAGAATGTGTGATAACAATAGGCTCTATGGGGGATATAGTCCTCCCTGCGAGTCTCTAAGAACTCCTTTTGTAATTCCAGTTTCCTTCTGCATTAGGCTATGGAGTCAAGCTCAAAACACCCTATTGAGGAATACAAGCCGATAAGTAAAATGAAAATAAACACACATGCTCCAAGGAGATTATTTATGTACAGTCTTAAACTAATTTAATTTTTACACAGTGCTAGGTGAAAACAAACTTCCACCATAGCCATTCAAGCAACTTCCTAGTTGAAAATTTGTTTATTTTGTCAATGATTGATAACTGATAATGCAACCGTGAAAGCATAATGGTTACATTCTTTAGCTTCCCTCCTAATGATGAGGTCAGGAAAAATCTGGGCAGCTTCAGAACATGAAGGAAATACAACTCCATGTATTCCTTCACAGGCTCATAGGACAAGCGGCAAACTCCAGAAAATTAATAATAGACAACCTTCTTTTCTACACATCTGCTCACACATTGCTGGATTTATATGGGAAGCTCAGGTGGGTTAGAGGCTAATGTAGGTTGACTGACCTTAGATGATGGATTCTCACTTACAGGCTCTGGACATGAGATAAACTGCCCCTTCTGCTACTCCTTTTCTTATTTGTCTGCTTTGAAAACATATGCTAGCTGAGAGAAAAAGTCTCTTCATGTGTATCCAAGGATGGCTCTTTCTCTCTATCATGCTGGTCTTGGTAGGATCTTTCTCTTTCATAAGAAGATTGGTATCCTATGCTTTCTGCTTCTGAATACTCTTCAGGGGTAGGTGAGCACAGAGCTCTTTTATCTTGCAAAGAGAAAAGAACAATATCTTGATTCTTTTCTTCAACCATTTATTCTTTTAAATCTGAGACAACAAGTGTACTAGGGGTGAAAAATAATGCATCTATAGTTATGCCATCATCAACACTATCATCAATCATATATGGAAGGACTTCTTCTTGGGAAATAGAGAGAGAAAAAATTTCATTTGTATTTGCAAAATACTCACTTTCATCCTTGCTCTCTCTCTCAATCATATCTTCACCGGACTCATCACACGAGGAACACTCTATCAGCTGCAGAATGTGCAGTGCAAACCTCTTACAACAGTCATAAAAAATAAGATGAGTCGAGTAAATCTTCCCGTAATACGAATTAAAAGCATCGTGAAAATCCTTCAAAGAATGGATACTAGCAGCATGCAGTGATAGACACCATCAAAGAGCATCTTGTTCTAAATAAAAACTGAACATCTTGATCCAGACATCCTCGTTAAAGAAGCCATATTCAATCATGCATACATGAAATTTTAATAAGTGCTCACCGGGATGGTCATGCTTGCTTCCTTTGAATCTCGAAAGATAATCATCCCATTTGTTTATAGCCGGCATTGGATGTGGATAACCAGATATGGCTGAGAAATTGAAAGGGGAAAAATTATGAGCCAAGATAGCCGAGATATGTGGCTCCTCCTTTTCTCCTTCATGGCTCTCCCCAGGATCAGTTTCACAATCACTATAAACAAGAACCATGGAAGAGCTCTTCTCTTCGTCGTCTTCATTGGGATATCCGTCAAAAGTTGTTTGTTCTTGGTCAGTATCGGACATCACTTCTTCATCATAAGCAGGGCTACCAAGAACATCTGTTTCAAGGACCAGAATATCCTATGCATTTTCTTCATAAGAGCGACGAGAAAAATATGCCTTTAATTCCTTTATACTTGTAGAAAGTGATTGTATAATCTCCATCATCTCCTCTGGGGGATGTCCCTCATCCTCACAACTTTTGAAAGAATGAACTATGTCTTGAACACCATCTCTATACTCCTCACAACAATTATGACAGATTAAATCAGAGGAATAATACTTTTGAAAATACCTATTGAATGCTGCATGAAATTCCCTTAGGGAGGAAATACTAGCAGGGGGTAAGGAATGATACCATTCACGAGCATTCCATCCTAACGAGAACACAAACATTTTTAATAACACATCCTCATGATGTATCTCCCACTGATGCATGAGTTCATGAAACTCACAGAGATGTTGAGCAGGGTTGTCCTCTTTACGCTCTCTAAATATGGGTAAATAATCGCCACATTCATCCATAGTAGGGACAACATTAGGAAAACCAAAAACAACAGAAAAATCAAAAGGAGAAAACCTTTGAGACAGGATATTGTCCATTTCGAACCAGTGGAGTCGCCAATCGATTCTTTAATCATGGAGCCGCCAGGTGAAAGATATGCAGTAAGAGTGTGTCTGGCCTTTGTTCACGATCAAAGACCATGTCTGATCATTGTGTTCTCCCAAGGGATACCAGGTGTAGCTAGAAGTATCCACACTGAAATAGTGGAGTTGAGACAGTGGATTCGCCAGGTGCAAGCACAATCTTCAAAGGTTCTGATTTCTGATGCACCTTCAGAATCAGAAGTTCATTGTCATTCTACTTAGGGAAAATCTTCAATTCATCCCCCGAAATGACACCAAAAATGCTAGCACTAGAAGTCACCTTCAGATTGCATCGAAGGTAAGCCTAGTACCCATCAGGTTATATGTCACGGTTAATGGATTTAAAGAGGTCAAATGGGGCAGACTCAAGAGAATATCATTTTAACTCAGAAAACTGGGGTAGTATGCACAAGAAAATGAGGTCTTGATCAACTTCATCTAGTAAGTTGTAGTAAGGGTGAGTAGGAGGAATAAATTGAGGAGAATATGTAAAGGTCTGCTATGGACATAAGGTCTTCTAGCAGCCTAGGGAGGAAAAACTCAGAAAACAAGATTTTCTTGGATTCAGAGTTCAGGAGATTGAAAACGCTATAACTGGGCTATAATCCAACATCCATTACAACTCACTCATAAACATCCATGTGAATAATTCAATCATGAACATTCAGTATCAGAGGAAATAAAGCATGGAAACAGGAAGCTGACTTTCATTAAACCAGAAGTCTCAAATCAAGATACATAACTAGAAGAACCGGAGCTTCATCAAAACTTTATAATGCGAGAGCCTAGCTCAACCATCGACCATCACAAAATATCAGAACTACATATTTAACCGAAAACCACCGACAACCGAAGAGGCATGATCAAGCTGCCACATTCAAGTCATTGCGTCTGAGTCTTCTTTGGTAGGCTACGTATGTAGCTTCTGTCAGGCACAAGGCTTTACATGGATATCTTCTCTGTTAGATTGTTCATACAGCCTCTGTCAGACTCGAGCTCAGGAATTATGCCAACCCTTTTCAATCTTTCCATTTATGGGGGACACAATTTTCAACCACTACCCCAACTTCATTAACTACCTGCATTGGGATTGAAATGTGGCTGAGTCGAATTGGCACCTATAAAACGTGGTGGCCTCTTTCTATGACCAACACCGATGTTTTGGCCCTTGGCTTAGCTCACGTGAAATCTGCACCTTCACTCGCATGCGACCTTGGGCTCTATCCCCGAATGTTTCGGGACTTTTCTTCTCGGGGATTTGGGGCGTTGCGTGCCTTCCTCACTTCAAAATTCTCGAAGTGGCATCCTCCGCTCTCCCGATATGTGCGCACCTTAGAAAAACGTGCCCCAACTTTGGATGACACACATTTGTGGGTTTTTAAGCCCCCATTCTTTCTCATTTTGTCATCCAAGGGACAAATCCAAAGAAAAAACATCCCCCTACAAGAATGTGTGATAACAGGTAGTCAGGAGTTTTTACAACAGTGAAGAGTTTGCAAGACCAAGTTTTTCCCTTTCCAAGATTTTGTGAATGAGCTTGCTTAACTTTCTTCCTTGTTTTTCTTTCTTATTGGTTCTTTCCATCAAGATTTCCATGTATGTTTGGCAACAATAAGATCCGAGTCTGATCAACTCTTTCTCTAAATTCTTCCAGTCATTTTTCATGATATTTTAGGTCTAGATGAGAAAAATCCCTACTTGTAAAAAGGAAAATGTAGTTTAATTAAGTTGATCTAATTTTCATTGAGAACTTATTGAGGTTGTTTCATCCCTCTTGTTTCATACATTGTTAAACTTTCTACATTCGAGATATTATTATAAATTTATCCCACAAAGAACTATTTTAGGGCATTACATTAGTGATTTTTCAGACTTTGAGTCTAAAGCATGCGATTTTGAATGTATTGTCTGTCAAAATATTTTTTGAGTTGTAATGAAGTGATCATGTAAATTTGTTTGATGATTTGTCCATTTACTTTTCTTTCATCTTGCAAAGTAACAACTGATTCTGGGTTCACATTATTTTAAAAGGAAGATATAATATTTGTTGAAAGAAGACTCCAAACCATGTGGATACAAATATCTGTAGATACGATTATATATTTTCTTAAATAATATGATGTGCTTGACAAGTACATATGTATATGGGAATTTGTATATCTGTATATAAAATTTTGTACATCTATATATACGGGTTTCATTGGAAGATTTGTTGGAATTTTCAATTGCATGCATACAAGTCCAGAAGATCAATATTTCATATATCTAGAAAGAGGATTACCACCTCTATGAAAACGAGGAGAGTATTTCTTTCTCCCCACAATATTTTCTCTTGATGTTGGTCATTTTCCCTCGACTGGAAAAAATATCAACAAATTGGCAACCATACTGGGGACAAACAAAAGACTGGTTTCACAAAATAGAAATTAGAATGATTTATTTTAGGATCAGATATTTTTAAAAAATAAACTAGAAGATGTTTGGTTAAAGCCTTGGAAATAGATTTGGTATATTTCTATCTAAATGGTTTAAGATGAACTGGGTTCTTGAAAACCCCATTCAAGGAGCATCAAATGAACTTGAAGACATGTTATTGAAGTTTCACGCACAAGTTGGTTATGTCAATTTATGGAGAATCAAAGAACCTTCCAAGATTTAGAAGGATGAATTCCCTAGAGACTCCATCATTAAAACTCCATATTTTGAAGAAATATTCCTTGACATCTCCACCAAAAATATTCTATAATTTCAAGAAGATCCATATGATGAGTCTCCTGAGCAGTTTCTTTCATGTTGTGATGACATTTCATCTTCCCCACCAAGCCCAACAATTTTTTTCAAGTTCCGTTAAAGGGAGAAGGTACCCAAAGAAAGAAACAAATGCAGAAAGATCCACTCAATTTGCAAGGAGAAGTTCATCCTTTCCAAATATTTCCATGGACAAGTTTCCCATGTTCTTCAAAAATAATTTAGAGGATGGAGAGAAGAATCTGGTTAAGTTTGATAGTCCTTGTGATATTTATAATGTGGTTGAAGATGATGTTGTGTGTCGATTTTTTTATCTTAACTCTAAAAGGAAATTCTAGTGAATGGTTTTACTCATTGCTTCTTGGAACCATCACTAGTTGCAATGTATTATAAAATTTATTTGTTGAGAAATGTTTCCCAAGGAAAGATCCATATTCTCTTTTATTTAAGTTGGTTGAAATCTAGATGAATGAGGAAGAGACACTCAAATATTTCACTTTAAGATTTATAAAATTCCTTCATGATATTCCTCAAGACATGTTTCCAAATGATGTCATCGTTTTTAGTTGTTATGAAAATTCCTTGCCCGTGAATCTGAGATTTTTATTGAAGCAAGAGGGAAAGTGTAGATGGAAAGAGTTAATGCAGTGAGCTCAAGTCATTGAAATAAATATTGATGAGACCAGTGCCAATCTCTTAAACTTCCCAATATTGTTCCAAGACAATGGAGGAAAGGATTTAGAAGAAAAAATTGATGAAATATGTGTTTTTTTTAACATCGTATTTTGTTCCTGAAACTGAAAGTGAGAACCCTAATGTCTCAATTCAAGAAGAATACTATTAGCCACATGCTCCATGGGAGGGAAATTTTGACCTCTCATATGATCAATTTCAGAGTAATTATCACAATGACTTTAAGGGTAGATTTGAAGAACCTCCACAATATGAACATGAAGATTTCAATCAACATGGTCATAGTGAAAATGTTGCAATGGGTTCTCAAATGCCACAACTAGTTTATAAAAAGTCGAAAGAGGAATGCCTACATTGGATGAACAAAAGTGTTGATCAAAGTTTCACTTTACACTAAACCTTCAAGCTGTTGATTTCTCGTTTGGAATAGAGTTTAATGAAGAAGAGATATTCCAAGCATGAAAAGAAGAAGGGTATTTGCAACAAGAGGTTCCATGGGTGGTGTTGGTTATCCTTTATTCTCTGGTCGGTCTTCTCGACCTATCTATATGAGTTATTGATCCATGGTTCATGTCATTCAGGTTTCCAATAAAGCCTCTAAAACTATCGGCCCTCTTGGTAAACCAAAAGGCAACACAGTACACAGAGTGCACTGCGCAGTCTCACCTGAGATAACTTTAAATGGGTGGCTTTAATACTCAGGTGTTTATAGCCTAGGATTGAGTATGAGATAGGGTTTTTTTAACTAGAGCCATGCACTACAAACTATGAAGTTAATCTACCTATTCCTCACAGGTACATGTTTCCCTTACACAGGTTACTTCCCGAGCAACATATTCGTGTTCCATAACAATATATTAACTCAATTATTAAGCATAACAATAATGGATGAAATAAAGTAAAGAGATGCATACATTCATCACATTACAAAGATATTACCATGGTTCACCCCCTCCTGGGATAAATCCACAAAGATTTGGCTCTTGGCTCTTTTATTATGGCAGTTCTGCATTTCCGGTGTTGCACGCTTACAATTCCCCTCTTATGGGTAATATTTATATGAGGCGAACTAGATTGCACCAGGATCCTCAGCCTGCGATCTAATACCCATAATATAACCTTTTCCTTCTCCCCTAGCTCAACAACTTACAAAAATAGTTCATACAATCAATATTGCATACCACATCCGCTCATGCGTGACTGTAGTAAAAAAATGGGATGAAAATAATAACACCCCGAGCTAATACACAACTTTTCAACACAAAGTAGTCGAACCTATGCATGATACCTACGTATCTATATTTATACATTTCGAGCTCTTCATCTGTTTACAAAGCATTACAAAAATCCTAACCCTACCAACGTTGGGTCTTCCTCCCACATGCGCGTGCTATTCTTTCTCCAACTCTTTCTTTCCTTGTGCACACTTTCTTGCATGCGCGCGTGTTGTTCTTTCTCTAGCTGTTACTTCCATTTTTGCACGCTTTCTTTCCCATGATCTTCCTTCTTTATACTCCGACCTCGTGCCAACAGGCCCCCAACATTGACATGTGACTCATCCTGAGTCATCTAATCTTTCTGAGCTGCCTCGATCTCCTCGGTGATCGTCTGGAACTTTTCCTACAGCTCTGCTGCTTTTGTCACTGCCTGCTTGGTCTTCTCCTTAATGGTATCCACTACTTGAACTGCCACTTCGTCACTCAGTAATCCTACACATTCAGCCCGTGTCTGTGCTATATGTGTTCTAGCTCCTTCTGCTTATGCAAGTACTTATGCTGCCCGTTCCTGTAGTGGTTCTATTTGAGCCCGATGCTCTTGTTTCTGCGTTTGTGCAGTGATAAGTTCTACCTGCATCTTCTTCAGCTCTTGCGTCCCTTTGACTCATTCTAGGATTTATATGGTCTTCTGCCACTGTTTGATTTCTTGGATCGCTGCATTGATCCTCTCCTCTTCCTTGTCCCAGTGTTGGACCTGTGGATCCTCCTCCAACCTTGTCCAAAGTTGTGCTGCTTTATCGAACACTTCCACTGCTATGCTAACCTGTTGCTCTATCTCCTACAGTTGTTTTGTTGCTTCTTGCTTCCTTTTCTCCTTTAATATCGGTGGATTTGTTGGTGTGTGCTATTCTTGGACACCCTCAATCTCCTTCTGATATCGATCAATTTTCTGCGCAATCTGGTCGATCTTTTCTATGGCCGGGAGTTCGTTTCCTTGTGCAGTGCTTGGAAGTTTCCCAAAAATTTCTCCCACTCTTTGTTCTAGTTTGTTCCTGCGTTCTTTCTCCTCCAGGGTTTTGGATTTGGCCTGCTCACAATCTTTTTCCAGCGCTTCCCGCTCGTTTTTCTTTGCTATGTAACCATTTTCCTTTCCTTTTCTTAATTCGTGTTTCAAATGTTATGCAACCTTTCTATCTCTGGTATGCTTCATGTTTTTTCTTTTTTTTTTATATTGTGCGGTGGGTGGTCAACTATCCTTGTACAATTTCAGTCGGCTCCCGTTGATCATTCCTTTGAGGTTTGCGCCTACTAAATCTCTTAACTGTACAACTCCTTCGTCTGTTACAGATTTTACCTCATATGGTCCTAACCAATGCATTCTCATCTTTCGTGGGTGATGAAAGGATTTGCTGTCATAGAGAAATACTAGATCTCCTTCATTAAACGTCTTCTTCTTGATGTGTCGATTGTGCCAAGATTTGTCTCTATCTTTCTACACTTGTTGATGGAATTTTGCTAGGATTCGGTCTTCCTCCATTGACAATAGATGATTCAGTATTTCCTGTATTGCACTTCATTTGGTCATTTATGTGATAGCTTCTACACGTAAGCTGGGTACTAAAAATTCGAATGGCACTACTGCTTCTTGGCCATAGACTATTTTGAATGGTGTGTGCCTTGTCAATTTTTTTCATGTCGTCCTATACGCCCATAATACTGCTGGTACTTTGAGGTCCCAATCATCTCTGTTGACGTTACAGATCTTTGTCAGTGCATTCTCTAGAATTTTGTTAAAGGCTTCTACTGTGCCATTCACCTGTGGATGATACGATGTTCTTTTCTGGTGGTAAACTTAAAAAATTTTGAGCATCACACAGATGGTGCTATCTATGAAGTGCATGCCTTGGTCTCTCATCAAAACTCTTGGGCACCCAAACCTATTAATTACTTGTTCAAATAAGAAGTGTGCAACTGTCTCTGCAATGCACTCTTTTACTGGTGCGGCTTCTGCCCATATTGTTAGGTATTTCGTCGCAGTGATGATGTATCTTGCCCATGTTCTTTTGGTTGGTGGGTTAATTGGTCCCACAAAGTCTATTGCCCATTTATCAAATTCCTGTAATGTCACTTTCTGTCATAATGGCATCTCGTCCCTTCTGTTGGTTTTTCCTACCCTTTGACAGACATCACATCTCTGATAGTACTCTTTCAAGTCTCTATGGATCATTGGCCACCATAATCCTGCACGGAGTACCTTCTATGTGGTATCTTTTCCTGAATAATTCCCTCCTGCCATTCCCTCGTGGGCTTCTGCTAAAATTCTTGGTCGTTCGTGATCTAACACGTACCTTCACACGATGCTATCTGCACCCATATTGTATAGTTGTCCTGTGATCAGTTGATAGTCAGCTACGTGGATTACCAGGTTCTTCTTCTGCGTGGTGGTATATTATTGCAGTGTGGTACCTGTGCTCAAGTACTGGATGATCTCTGTGAAGTAGTCATCAACACTCTGTACTGAGAATAACTGTGCATCCAAAAAGTTGTCTTCTAGGTTCGTGGGTTCTTCTCCATTTGTGACCCGTGATAGGTAGTCAGGTCCTTCATTCAGTTTTCCTGGTTTGACTATTACTTCGAAGTCAAATTCTTGAAATAACAATAACCATCAAAAAATTATCCCCTCCAACACTGGCTTGTTGACTAGGTATTTCAGGGCCGAGTGATCTGTAAACATCTTAAAATGTTTCCCCAATAGGTAATGTCTGAACTTCTGCAGTGCGTAAACCATAGCTAGGCCTTCTCTTTTCGTCATGTTATAATTGTGTTCTGGGTTTGATAGTTTTCGTCTTGTGAACGCTATCGGGTGATCCAAGTCTCCTGCTCCTGGTTGCGCTAAGATAGCTCCAAGTGCTATCGCTGATGCATCTGCATGCACATGGAATGTCTTTTCCTAGTCTGGAAATACTAATATTGGTGCAGTAACCATCTTTTCCTTCAAAGTGTCCAGGCCATGTTGACATGCGTCATTCCATTGATATTTTGTATCTTTCCTTAGCAACTTTTCCATTGGTGTTGTGATCTGCGCATAGCCTTTGATGAATTTCTTGTAGTATCCTATGTGTCCTAACATCGCTTGTATCTGATGGACTGTGTTTGGTGCTGGTAAATTGACGATGATTGCGATCTTTGCTGGATCGAACAATAGCCCCTGTTTTCATACTATATGACCCAATAGTATCCCAAACGATGTTCCAAATATGAATTTCTTGATATTCAGTGATATCTGGGACTGTATACATCGTTCCAACATTAGTCGTAACACTTACACATGGTGTTTCAACAGACTGTAAAGTGTCCAATCATCTAGGTATACTTTGAGAAACTGATGGACGAATTCGTTAAATGTTGCGATGACCACTCTGGAGAATATGGCAGGTGCATTCTTTAGTCGAAACGACATGATTGTGTACTGATAATATCCCCATTCTGTCGTGAATGTGGTCTTGTGTCTATCCTCCTGTGCTATCTTAATCTGATGGTAGCCTGAGAATCCATCAGTGAATGAGTAAGCTTTGTGTCCCCCCACATTCTCTAAGACTTCATCCGTAAATGGTGCAGGGAATGGGTCGTGTAGGCATGCATCATTCAACTTCCTCAAGTCGACGCATATCTTGATCCCTCTTCCTTGTTTCTTGTCCTGTACTACCATTGGGCTTATCCATTTTGATTCCTCAACTGGTTCGATGATGCTGGCTTTGAGCATCCTATCGATTTCATCTTTAACTTTCTGTTTATATATGGGGTTTAGTCTGTAAGGTCGTTGTTTAATAGGTCTCACGTCGGATCTGAGTGGTATCTTCATTTCCCCTAATTCTCCAGCTATACCCTTCATCTCTGTAAATGTTGTGGGAACAAGGTTGCTATATTTGCGCAACAATTCTGTGATGCTTTCTAAGGTCTGCTCATCCTAGTAATCTCCAATGCTGGCTATTTTGGGATGCTCGGCGGTTCCGATGTTAACCTTATTTATCTTGATTGGTGTGGAAATGACTTCAGATTCTATGGGTGGTACCTCCACATCTCTTTCACCTTCGATTTCTTCAATCTGAATATCGCACGGGTCATCTTCATCTGGTGCTTCCTCCTGTACATGGTAACTTGACAGTAGTTCCTTGACTGTCTGCTTATTCTACTGTCGTTCTTTTGTGATAGTTTCTATTTTTGTTTCTTTGATGCATATTACTCCTCTTATCTGTTTAAGGGATGCATCTATGTTGGGGTTCTCATGCTCAAATGAGAAAGTGACTGCGAATTTCTACTGCAATATTCACCATGTTGTAGTTCCTTTGCACAATTCCTGGTCTGTGTACCAGTTCGATGGTATGCCCTCTAAAGTGTGAATGAATTAGTGAGGCCATTCCTCAGGTGGTGTCATTTTCCATAGCGTTCTACATGCCTCCAAGTGCTCCAATGGTGCTCTGTGTCCATCGTACTACTGCTGTTTACTGTTTTTCTGTTATGCGCCAAACCTTATGTGCAGTAACCGCTTACATTGATACTAGTCTGTGATAGTCACTTTGTTTGCACCCCACCATATTGCGGGTGTGGCCTTGAGTGATAAGTCAAGGGATAGCAGTCTTTGGGTCTCTAACACTACTTCTTCATACTGTGTTAAGAATGTTTCCAAATAATTTATTCCATGCAAACTGGGTGGTTCTCTGATTTCTATGCCTATCCACCGTACTGCGCAGTCTATTCTTGCACATCTTCTCGTGGATACTTCATGTAGTCTCTGTTGCCAGTTTTCTAACCCGGTGTCTGAGTCTGTTGCACATGAAGTAATGCTCTGCCAACTAAGTACCCCGTCTGCAGTTGGGTTTACGTAATCCTCATCGCGCGCAGTTGTTTTGTACAACTGACAGATCTATTCTAAGTCCAGGAAAGTGGGTTCTATGAACCTCTCCCCTTCTGATGGATCTAGTGGTGCTATGACCTTGTAATATCTAGATTCAAATGTCATTTTCCTTGTTTTCAAGTTAATTATGGCTTGGTTGTCAAACACCCAATCCAAACTAAGTAGTGCTGGGTACGATGTTATGCCATCTACTATTTAAATGAATTCAAAGTCTGCTTTAGTGCACACTCCATCAAGAGCTACTGTGACTCCTTTCAGTCTACCTATTGGTAGGACTCTATGTTGGTTTGCTAGTTTTAATTGGACATTTTATTATCCCAATGTTGGCTCTCCCATTCATTTCCAGGTCTTCTTGGGTAGCACATTCACTTCGGATCCTAGGTCTAGTATGATGTCTCCCATATTGAAATCCCCAATGTTAGCATTTAGTCTAAATTCCCTACTTGTTCTTCTTCAGGTGTGTAGGTGATTGACGATTTTTGCTTCTAGCTTTTCTTCCGTCTCGCTGCTACATTTATCTAGTATGTTTTGCAATATTTTCACAGATGAAGGATCACTTAATACTTTTATGCATGATTGTAAAAAACATTTGATTGTACTTACTTGTCCCTTGGGTTGCATTTCGTTGGTACGATCCAATGATGGTGACATTTCTTATTTTGGGGCTTCCTTAATTGGTTGCGCAGTTGAAGTCGACGTTGTGTCCTCCTTCTAGAATCCTTGTTTAGCTTCTCGAAAAGTCTCATTTTCTTTAGGCGCGTCAAAATGCTTCTTGGGGTCACTGTTCTTCTTTATCCATTGTGTTTGTGTTGGTTCTTGTCAGACTGCGTCGTTTCCTGTTTTCGTTCCTCCACAAGTGACTATATTGATGTTCCGTCCGTCATCCCTTGCTTTGGCTGAAATCCATTGAACATTCTGATTGTTTTGGTTCCTCTTTTCCTGGATATTTACTAGCAGTGTCGGACATTCCTCTGTCTCGTGATCCGATGTGCGACAATACATACAAGTCACTGGCAACAGTGGACATTCCCGTGCATAATGTCCCAGTTGCTGACAATTGTGACATGTGATTGGTCCTCTGCCATGTCCAAAACCTCCTCTAGCTCGTCCTCCTCCTCTGTAGCCTGCGCGATAACCTATCAGCGTGTTATACTATGGTGCCTGATTATACTATGCAGTATTGTACTGGGGCTGTGCCGGGTTGTACTGCGGCTACACATTATTGTAGGGTTACTGCGCAATATTATACTACTGCTGTGCAGTGTTGTATGGGGCTGGGGCTTGGTTGAATTGGGGCGCTGCTTTCCCAGTCATCATTTCGGCCCATACTCTATATGCATCTGATGTTCTTTCTCGCATCAGCTCCATAGTTATGCAATCTTTGTCGTCGTGGCCCACTGACTTACAAAAGGTGCAATATGAATTCTTTGGAACTGTCTAGTATTTCTGCATCATCGTGTAGTGGTAAGGGTCGTGACCCGGTTTCTTGCATATTTCGCACCATAATTCTCTCTGTGGTAGTGGGTTTGGCATACGTTTTTCCATATACTGTGTGAATGTCAGGCATTCGTTCTTGTGGTGTCCTTCCGTTCTGCATGTGGTGCACCAAACAACTTCTCGTTTGTCCTTGTTCTTATTTTGGTTCAACTGAAATGATAGATTCTTCAAATCCTCCTTCAATTCCTCAATAGTTGGGTCCGTCTGCTGGTACTAGTTCTCTTCCAGTTGCAAGGCTACCTGCAGAGCCTTTGCCTATGTCGGAAACTTCTGCTGTCATAAGAGATATTTTAAATGTGGGAGTAGTGAGTTGACAAAGAGGTGCCAGTGTTGCATCTCGGTCATAAGGTATTTTAGTTTTCCCTTTAGTCGCTTGAATCTTTGATCAATATCCCATACAGATTCTCTTGGTTTCTATCTTATCTCAATCATCTCATTCATGTATTGATCCTCTGAGCTTGGCTTCTGGAACTCATTAATCAGTAGCTTCTTAATGTCTGCCAGTGTCCTCATCATCCCAGGAGCACTGTTTGTGTCTAGACTCATGTACCAGTCTAGTGCGTGGTCTCTTAATGTGATCGCTAGTTGTGCGAGTTTGGTATCTTCATTCGTGATTTGCTTTGCCTCTAGATATTTGCACAAATGAACAAATGCTTCTCACGATCTTCTGTTGCTTCTCCTTGAAATTCTGGTAATCTGATAGTGGGATCATGTCCTGCCATTCTAAATGTTGAACTACTACCTCCGCTGTGTGGTGTAGATACTTGATTAATAATTCCTGAACTGGCTCCTCCAGTTGTTTCTCCTATGGTATATGTACTTCTTGCTGTCGGACTTCCTCCAAAATTCGGTTGTCTAAACGATGGTGTTCTCTTTGGTGCATTGGTCTCACATGGGTTTATGGGTTCCACACTGACATAAATATGGATAGGATGGATCCCTTCTCATCCCGTTCTTGGGCCTCTTGTTTTCCTCTCAAAGGTTGCACGCAGTATTTCTTCAATCTACTCCATAACCTGGAGATCCTCTACCTCTTCCTCATCGCTCTCCAAGCCTTCCCTCATGGCTACATATATCTTCTTGGTATTCACCCTTATATTGGTAGGGTACTCCGCTGTGCGTCATTCCTGAGGATGCCAAGATCCACTTAAACTGGTCGTCATCCATCAATATCGGGTCCAAGAGTTCCTCCTTCTTGCCTTTATCCTAGCCTTCTTCCATTTATCCTCTCTTTGTCAGTTCTTCCCCCCCTTCCCCCATGCACACAGGGAAGTCTAGCTGTTTGATTCCATTGTTAGTACACCTTTGTTATATAACAATATTTTAATAGAAGTATACAATGATTGAATGTACCTTCCTCGAGGTCTGTGTAGAAATTCTTGCTTTGCTGTTCTGTATGACTTTGCTATGTCGACTGCAAACTCTGTGATGAAGCCTGCCACAATACTGTCAAGACAAAAGTCAACTGCACGAGTGAATTTGTTGTTCACCTACTGTAATTTCTCAACCTGTACTGGGGTCCAATCTCGCTGCCGGATCCAGTTCATCGCGTGGTTGTCTTTCAACCTTAGTATCCACTCCTGCAGTAGGTGGGGAAAATCACAAAAAATACTTCGTGTAAATCCGTAAACACGTATTTATCTAGATATTTGCGAGGTGTGATGCTAGGGTTTCTATTGTCTTTTTGGGAAAACTCTAGTTCTTTGGTTCTCAACCAACCTTCAATTTCTTCTTTCTTGGGGTTCCAATGTCTCACCATTCCCTTCTAATGGATCATTGTTCTTTTATTTTTCTCATTCGTTTCTCGTTCACTCTATCTCGCCTACTCCGTCCTCTCTAGTTCCTCTTAACACGACAACGAAACCATTTGTTGGTTATCCTTTATTCTCTGGTCGATCTTCTCGACCTATCTATCTGAGTTATTGACCCAGGGTTCATGTCATTCAGGTTTCCAATAAAGCCTCTAAAACTATCGGCCCTCCTGGTAAACCAGAAGGCAACACAGTACACGAATTGCACTACGCAGTCTCATCCGAGATAGCTTTAAATGGGTGGCTATAAGACTCAGGTGTTTACAATCTAGGATTGAGTATGAGATAAGGGGTTTGTTAACCATAACCATGCACTATGAACTATGAAGGTAATCTACCTATTCCTCATGGGTACATATTTCCCTTACACAGGTTACTTCCTGAGCAACATATTCGTGTTCCATAACAATATATTAACTCAATTATTAAGCATAACAATAATTGCTGAAATAAAGTAAAGAGATGCATACATTCATCACATTGCACAAATATTACCATGGTTCACTACCTCCTGAGCTACGTCCACAAAGATTTGGCTCTTGGCTCTTTTATTATGGCAGTTCTACATTTCCGGTGCCACGCGCTTACAATTCCCCTCTTATGGGTAAGATTTATATGAGGCGAACTAGATTGCACCAAGCTCCCCAGCCTGCGATCTAATCCCCAAAATCTACCCTTTTCCTTCTCCCCTAGCTCAACATCTTACAAAAATAGTTCATACAGTCAATATTGCTTACCGCATCGGCTCATGCGTGACTATAGTAAAAAACTGGGATGGCAATAATAACACCCCAAGCTAATACACAACTTTTCAACACAAAGCAGTCAAACCTCTATATGATACCTATGTATCTATATTTACACATTTTGGGATCTTTATCCATTTACAAAGAATTACCAAAACCCTAACCCTATCGACATTAGGTCTTCCTCCCACATGCGCGTGATGTTCTTCCTCCAGCTGTCACTTTCCTTTTGCACGCTCTCTTGCATGTGCGCGTGCTGTTCTTTCTCTAGCTATTACTTCCGTTTCTGCACGCTTTCTTTCCCATGATCGTCCATATTTATACTTCAGCCTGGTGCCAACAGGTGGTATATTTTATTTTTGAAGACAATGAGATTGTTGGTGAACAAAAAGAGACAACCCTACAGTTCTCCACAAATTTTCAACAACAAATTCTCTTTGCAACCTCACCATGGTAACATGGTCATTGTATGATGAAAGAATATCTTTCGAACATGGCCAATAAAACAACACTCTCAATTAGGGATGATAATAATCATATTAATTAGTTATGCGCATGGCTACATTGGAAGTATACTTACACTTGAAAGTATCCCTTCTCCCCAAGTAGCTTAGGATAGGAATATTTTGTTTTCTCATGTATACAATTTTTTATTTCAGTGAAGTTTTCCTAATAAGCATTTCTTGGATTGAGATAATTTTTTGGGGATGAATCCATATCCCAATGGATAAAGGCATATGGTCTTGGTCTGGGTGCTTAAAAACCCACAGGGGGTCACTATCTCACAGTTGGAGCCAAATGTTTATGTGTTTTCATAAAAACCCATCAACTAGGTGATTGGAGTGCATATTTTAACCTATGCCTCTTTCAAATGGAGACCAATTTCTTTTTTTCAAATTTGTAAAGTGTCAAATAACCCTCACCTTTTGATCATGAAGACCCAACAAGTTTTAAATTAGCTTCAATATTGCATTTATTCATCATGAAAGGATAACAAAGATGGTTTCTCTTTTGAAAAAAATTGAAGAAAAGAAAAATATACTAAAAAAAAGGAAATTGCTTGTGTCCATATTCTCACCGAATATCCCTATGTGTCAGCTTCATCCATCATTTTACAGAATCTAAAACATAGGTCATATGCCCAAGATATGCTAGTTTCCTCACTCATCTCTATTTCCTCACTCATATCTATACTACTGCTCCATACTTAACCATTTTCCTTACTCTCCACACTTCATACTTAGTCATTTTCCTTCCCCCCCTTACTCCATACTTATCCATTTTTCCTTCTTTCCACTCTACTCTCCTTCCTCTCTACTCTCCATACTTAGTCATTTTTCACTACTCTACATATTCATTTACACTCCAATACTAAGTCATTTTCATGAATGCTGATGCAGGATCCCTTCCCTCATCTTCACCTTCTACTCCTATCCCTATAACCCACATTTCCACAATATTCAATTTTCACTACCCACTTCTGGATTACCCAAATTTCACCCTTCATGACTTGGTCATTTTAACGAGTTTTGCACTTAGTTTTTACCAAGTCTTATACTTAATTTATTTTTTACTTTTGAATGTGGATGCGGTATCCCATACCCTCATTTCCACCTTCCACTCCTAACCCCACAACCCACATTTCTACAATATTCAATTTTCACTTCCCATTTTTGCATTACCCAAATTTCACCCTCATGACTTAGTCATTTTATTGAGTTACTTTTGAATGCAGATGTGGGAGCCCATCTAATGATTTTTCTACATCACCCTACCCCCAAAATTTCTCAACTCCACAAGTCTCAACACTTAGTCATTTTACTAACTTTTATTGACCCACATTACCCTACTTCCACATTGCCCTATTTATACGTAATTCTTTTTTTCCAATTTTATTATTTCATGAAATTATTCATTATATTTCTAAGTTTTATCCCTTCCCCCCTCTTTCGGCATATTGAGACACATGGAAATGATGTGGACCTACCATATTGGGACACATGAAAGTGAGTTGAACCTATTCCTAGGTGACATATGGCAGTGAGGTGAAACTATCACATTGTGACACATGGTAGTGAAGTGGAACCCCCAGGTGACACTTGGATGATATTTATTGGACACACAGATGATTGGGAAAGTGATTTGGCATGATGAATGGGTGATGAGGTGGAAACCAAAAGCTATACTATGCACAAGATACATAAGGTTCCATAGTTCTCTTTTCACACACAAATAATATGGGGATGCATTTTTCTTATAAAAAAGATATGAGAACTATTCCCCGATGCATGTGGGATAAATGGGGTGGACTAAAAAATCAAGGGCTCAAAATTCACATGGATAAATCAATGGTTGATGAGTCTCTATCTTATGGAGGCCATAACGTTTGATCCTGATGTCTAAATTGAGCAAATGAGAACGCGTTGGAAAGGTAGACATGAGAAAAACACTTTGGAATTGGTTTCCATGGTTAGAATAATGAATATCATGCCCTTAAAATTAAATTACAATGAGGACTACCTTCAATCTTGGAAGCTAATTATTTTTGGAAAATTGTTTCTTAAGAGAAATTTTTGAGTTTCTAAAGTGGGTCCCAGTTGATGGCACATATCTAAGTTAATATCTACAAAGGGGAAAATAAAACCCTAACTCTAACCCTAAAGAAACTTCAAGAAGATTATAAAAAGAAGAGGTGTGTAACACCCTGATTTTAACCCTTATGAACTAGAATGTATTATGTAATTGTGACTTAGGTTGATAAGCTGGTAAATTTGAAAAGGGGTCAGAGTGCCTACGAAATTTAATACTTCTATATATATTTATAAAAATACATTGCTGGTTGTAGGACAAATAAGGACAAAAGAGATACAGGGCTATGATTCCACAAGAGAGGGGGCTAAAGAGGCTAAGTCTTTTTATTATATTTTATTTGGCCATATTGGCTCTAATTGAGAAAGGTGGTTACATGAGATTCTTGATGGGGGACACCATGTGGTTCTTGTTTTCATGTAGTTATATAAACATCCATTGTGGGATGTTTTGGGGGTTATTCTTATCCATTTTTACTCTTACACTCTTTCCTTGGGATTGTTCTCCTTTCACTCTTTCTAATCTGTGTGCTATTGGTCTAAGCAAGGAAAGGAATGGATGGAAGAGGAGAGCCATTGCTAGATGGTTGTAATAAATTATTGATCATTCCAGAAGGAAATGTATGCCTATGGGCATGAGTTTGATGGTAGTTCTCAAATAACTATCACAAATGAGAACCCTTGGAGTTTCCAACATGGAGATTTCCTAACCAGTAGCACTGGAGCCCTGGAGAGAAATGGAACAAACTGAGGGACTGCATGGCAGAGAAAGGGGTTCATTTCTTTGGGTTGTGCAGGATGAAGGGGAAAGAGAGATTGTAAATAAGATTGTTGTTGGGTTGGGAAAACCTAAGAGCTAATTAGCCAACTGTTGTGTGTTTTAGATTTTGCCTAGGTCTCGTCCTTATGGATTCATAGCTCTATCTTGGGGATGACCTGTTGTTGATAATTGGAACAACAATATATATGGTTGGTAGGAACATCCTTGGTCTGCAACCAGTTGATGATGGTTAATTAAAGATAAGTGGTCTTTGTGTTTTCTACATAATTTATATTCTAATGTATATATTTATCTCTGAGATGTAATTTTGTGTGCATGCTTACTGGTTATTTTTAGTGCATGGCACACCGTTCATTTCTTTTATGTTGTAGCATGAATCTTGATTTTTTCATGTGAGTCTTTCACGCTTCTTTATTAAATAATTGTTATCAGAATTTTGAAATCGGTTTTGAAGTGTGTTTTAAAATAGCATGGTCGGCCTGCGGGTGGCTGGGTATGTTACAAGGTGAAAGGCATTCAAAAGGTTGGTTGTTGTTTGAAATCAAGAATTTTTGTAGCGGTGAAGAGTTTACGAAGCAAGTTTTCCCCTTTCCAATATTTTGTGAATTATCCTTCTTAACTTTCTTCCTCGTCATTCTTTTTTCTTGGTTCTTTCCATCAATATTTACATGTATTTTTGGCAATAATAAGATCTAATTATGATGAGTTTTTTTTCTAAATTCTTCCAGTCATTTTTCATGATATTTAAGGTCTAGAGTAGAAAAATCCCTACTTGTAAAAAGGAAAATGTAGTTTAATTCAGTTTATCTAATTGTCATTGAGATCTTGTTGAGTTTGTTTCAACCATCTCGTTTTAGACATTGTTAAACTTGTTACATTTCGCATATTATTATAAATTTATCCCACACAGAACTATTTTGGGGCATTACATTAGTGATTTTTCAGAATTTGAGTCTAAAGCATGGGATTTCAAATGTATTGTCGATCAAAATATTTTCTTAGATGTAATAAAGTGGTCATGTAAAGTTCTTTCATGACTTGCCCAATTTACTTTTCTTTCATCTTGCAAAATCATAGTTGATTTTAGGTTCATAGTGTTTTAAAAGGAAGGAAGAATTTTTTTTGAAAAAAGCATCCAAAACCTATGGATACAAATATTTACAGATATAATTATCTCTTTTTCTTAAAATATGATGTGCTTTACAAGTACATATATATATAGGAACTCATGCATATGCATATAAAAGTCTTTACATCTATACATAAGGGTTTCATTGGAATATTTTTTGGGATTTTCAATTGCATTCATCTAAGTCTAGAAGACCAATATTCCATATATCAAGCAAGAGGAGTACCACATGTATAAAAACAAGGAGAGTCTTTCTTGCTCCCAAAATAATATTCCCTCGATGTTGGTCATTTCCCCCCGATAGGAAAAAATATCAACAATGGGGTCCAAATGATGTTCCCCACTTGTGTTTCCACCATGTGAATGGTATTCCTACCCTCTACCCTTATATGTAATGTCTTTTGGTCTCCCACATTGTAAGCCATCCCTCCTCATTGATCATAGTGGTATATAGCATCCTAAGGGGTGGGAAGTGCTCCCATGCCTAGAAATGTAGGATTGAAGAGCATGTCAATCCTCTACTTTGTGTATTCCTCACCTCCCCCAATTGCTTATAGTTCTTGGTGAGCACAAAGCCTTCTCAGTTGCAGGTCTCCCCCCTCTTGTAGCCCAACACTAAAGGGAGTGGTTGTACTAGTATTACACTAGTAGATATATCTTTAGGAGCTAACTCTCTATGGTGGCCATGAAAACCTTCTTCAGTTTTCCCACCTACATATAATTATGTCTTACAATATTCAAACCTCTATGTCTTGGTTTCCATGCATCCATTGGAGAAATCATTATAAACTCTGACCAAGATATATTGTAACTCTCTGACTTGATATAACTGGGTTTCAAACCTACAATTTTCACTCCCATGAATCTATAAATTCCATTAAATGCAGTCATGTCGTTACCATGAAAGAAGCTAAATAGATGCGACTCTCCATATTAGTAACCAATAATCTCTCTACACACGTCCAAATCCAACCTGCAAAGACCCATGTCATCTTGTATAGTATGATGTTCCTCAATATCTCCTAATTTCCATATAGTAGACCCTTAGCCATCAAATCTAGTCAATATATCTTCCTCTCCTAGTTGGTTGTCTCACCTACCTCAACCACCCACCATTGTTCCTACTCTACCTCCACCCCCTCCTCCTTCTACTCTTGCAAGTAACCAATTACCTTGTCATATTGTGATAAAAGATCAAGTATTTTGGAACATGTAATGATTATTTTTTTCCTCTGTCCCTCTCTCCTCCCCTCTCCCCTTAAACTATGGGGCTTTCCCTTTCCAACATTGGTTCCCTCATTGTATTGTGAGGTTACATATGTTTGTTTGAGGGATAATTTTCAATGTTGGATACAAGTCCCTAGTGAGAGGGTTGGAGTCTCACCAATAGACAAATGATGTCTCTTCAAGCACTCTTTCCAAGCTAATTATTTATAACTAAAATGAAGGAAAAGGAAAAATAATGCTTGTGTGATAGTTTTCCAATTATCGGTCTTAATAACTCGTGGATTGATTTACACCCTAACACAAAGATCAATTCAATACCTACATGCCACAAAACTACTACACCTTTCTCAATCCTTTACAAGCATTTTGTTGAGGATAATTAATTACCTTATTAATTAAAGAGTTATGTTGAGGATAACTTATTATTTTAGTAATTTAAGAGTTCATATTTTAATTGTCATCTCGGGGTTCAAATTCTTGCGAGATGTCGTCACTAGTAAATTTGCGTCATTTTCCGATGACACTTTCATTGTAATCCCGACGTATGGTTGTCGAGATTCCAACAAAACTTGCATGTTAATCCCTAATATTGGCTCATTACCCCTTAATTGGGGCATATTACATTAGTAATGTTATTTATTTTATGTCGGCTTTATTCCATTAGTTGTAATTATACCTCCTAGTCTCCTATATATACCAAGGAGACATTTTCATTTGGAATCATCTTGTACTTGAACATTTAAGTGGGGTAAAAGGAGGTTGCCCCCTTGAAGAGGCTTATTA
>ML795193.1:549710-573600 GCA_009831015.1 Picea engelmannii
ATCAAAGCAGAGTCTAAAATCTGATCTTCTGGCAGGAAATCGTCATAAACAGGTTCACTAACTTGCTGTAAAGTTCCATGGAATAGATGACTGTCACCATTTAAAAATAGATTTACATTTTCAGAGATGGAAGAAATTTGACACTCATATCCGGGAGTGTGTGAAAGATGTAAATCTGTGTAAGTAGGGGCTGCAACATAGTTGTGCAGGGGCAGACCCTTCTCTTCCTTAGTTAAAGGAGAAGGTGGTCTCTATATTTCCTGAATGAAACAACAATCATTCCTTTCTATCTCTTTTGCACGTTGACCGTGATGTCAAATCTCTTCTTCTTGAGTAAGTTCACAAGATCCAGCATCTTTATGAGCCAACTCTTCCTCATACTAGTCATCTTCATCAACTTGAGAAAATTCTATTTTTTCTTCCTCCTCCTCAAGAGGACTTGTATCACAACAATCTTCAAAAAGGATTTCAGCAGAATATATCCTCTTACAATGTTGATGAAAAAGTGTGTGAAAGCATCTCAATGAAGGGATACTGGAATGGGGTAAGGATTTATACTAGAGTCTAGCATCTTTTTCCAATGAAAACATAAACAATTTCACGAGGACATCTTCATGATGTACATTTAATTCCTCCATGAGCTTGTGGAATTCAAACAAATGTTGACTAGGATTGTCGTCCTCATTTTCTCCAAATTTAGGAAGGATATCTTCCCACATTTTAATGTCTGGAACAATGTTTGGAAAGCCATAAACATTTGTAAAGTCCATAGGGGCAAACCTTGCAGCAATTCGAGCAACGAACGAATTCGACATTTGAGAGTAGTGGAGTCGCCAACAAAATCATGTAGAGTCTACGAACCAAGGAGTCGCCAGGTGAATGATCACAGCCAATTGAATGCCTTTCCCTTGTTCACCATCA
Source organism: Picea engelmannii (assembly GCA_009831015.1). NCBI lineage: Eukaryota > Viridiplantae > Streptophyta > Pinopsida > Pinales > Pinaceae > Picea > Picea engelmannii. The sequence continues at coordinate 550,632 of ML795193.1, forward strand.
AGAGATATATCTGAACTTTGTCGTATCCCAGGGAAGATAACTTCGTCCTCCGTCCCCGACAACGGCGCCAAAAATTTTTGTTCCAAGAGTTGACTCTAGGCTGTGAAAGAGCCAAGCCTTAGCACATTTTTAAAGAAATAAATCTTGTTGAGTGATCAGTCATAGGAAGCTTCTAGAACTAGGTTGAAAATAGTCATTCCACTCATTTATGGATCAGAAACGAAAAGGCATGACCTCGTTTGTCTAATTCATTTTAAAATCATGAGGGTGGATAGAAGATAGGGGATGAACAAAACTGAAAGAAATAGCCAGGTATCTGGTCTTCCTCTCAATAGAAGAAGTAACACAAAACTTCAAATATCTAAACACAGTTCTTGTCTCACTCATAGAAAGACAGAGGAAAGGATTTGAACAAATAAAACTTGTAAATAAGGCAAAAAAATTAGGATGTAGGTCTTGTTCTACTCACAACAAAACAGAGGAAAAACTGCACCTTAAGGAATGCTTTAAAATAGCTACAACAGAGGTAGTACTGAATTGTAACCATTACACGCTGAAATAATGAATGCAAGGAAGAAAGTGCATTGATGAAAACTTCAGAAACAATAATACAGGAAGAAAACAGAATTAGACAGTGACAAAGTATATAATCTCTTGGCATTCTGTTCTATATTTGAAAAAAAATACATTACAAACCCAACCTGCGAAAGGCTCCCAGGCTCTCCTCTCTCTATTACATACATCAGTATTTTGTTTTTTAAAGAGAAATCTAGAACTCTTCGTGTTCCGGGAATCTGAAGCGGTTCGCCTTCATGGAAAACAACGACTGCCAGGTGCCTCTGCCAACACTTTGAACCATTACTGACTTAGGGCAGCTTGTAAACACCTTTGGCTAGGTGTGCATAATCTGGGCGATACACTTGACATAATCATTTTAGACTACAGACCTCTGTCATCCTCCAACAATGCCTCATTTCCCAGCTTAATCCAGTCTGTCATTCTAGATAGTCTTTGGAGAAACACCCACACCCAATTCTCGAGTTTTCATCTCCAGTTGGGAGTCCTCAAAAGTTTGGGCCAAACCCTCTAAGATAACAATTTTTCTTCTCAAGGCTTCTGGCATATTCTCCAATGGGTTCAAAAGCCTGCGGTGATCATTTATTCTCCATTTATTTCAGGAAATCCACTTGCATATCTTTGTACACTGTTTAGAAGCATTGTCACTGCAAGGAAACTGACTAATTGAGCCACTGCAGAAATTACTACCTCATTGTCAGTAAAAGTATGGCGAACTTGTCCTTCATGATAAGAACAATAACCATGCAAATGATGCCAATCAATACGGATGTTGCAACCACGATTTTAACAGAGAATGTTGTAGCTCTTGGATGTCCAACTCCTATTTCATTAGACACTCTCACGCTAATGGCAACATTCATTTTGATGAAAAGCGTGGCTTCCCATCCATTCAAATTCATGATATGGTTTCAGCCTTCTGTTGAGACACGCAGAGGTTAGACTAATTAGCTTTTAGTAACCATATGCACACCCATTGGTTTGGTGTGTATCACTTGATGCAGGATAATTCCACAGCTTATGGAGATCTTTCCTTTCGAGAGTGTCTCTAGAGGTAAAGAGACCGTGAATAATCGCCAAAGCCATGCTAGAATGTGACTCAATGAAGAAGTGCCTGGGGTGTATTTAAATCTAGATCCTCAACATGTGTATTTAAATCCCAATCCTCAACACAGTGACCCGAGACATTTTCCAAATATTTTCCCAAGATTGTTTAGTTCATAATGTCTTACAGAAAAATCAATTGAGCTCCTTAGTCAAACCTCTTTATGCCCCAAGAGAAGACAAGCCTCACTAGTTCAGATATCCGAGGCAGTGGACAGACTGCTTACCAAATGGAGATTGAGTCCACTGCAAATCTCTGCATTCTTTAGGTGCCCAGTCAAAGGAATTAGTGTCGTAAAATACCAGATCCCCAAGCATAGCATAACTGCAGAAGCCGAGGAGAGATGACCAAATGCCCACAGCTCCTAAAAAGCCAACAACGATAGTCCATTCCAAGCACCAGGACACCAACGAACTGCATAAACTAACTGACATATAACAAATTGTCCACCAGGTTATGTTTGGTGTTAAAGCTGCTCCAACTGCTTGGCCACAAAGTGTCTCCAATGCACTTCCCATTCCAAGCCCAACTCTCTCATTTTCCAACTGCTAGCCGACGCATACAAACATCGAGCATATCATGCACCTGGTAAGCCTAATCACGTAGAAGCTCAGTCATTGTGACATCTTCCTTGCCGCGGGTTATCTGTACTTTCATGGAATTGGTATTGAAATCACTTAACTCTTGTGCAGTGGTGTTTTCTCTTGCTGTCAGGAGTTACTCTCGTCGCGTCTGCATACGTCCTCTTGGTTCCGTTACATAAGTCAGTGTCTACAGAGAATAATCTAAAATAAGTCTCTTTGGTTTCGAGAAGTATGGAAACGACTTGTCTTCGGGGAATTCTACAACTGTCGGACGCGCGACCGTTACTACTCTTTGAAACGCTTCTGTCAACGCTGCTGCCTGATTATTCTCTGGCGATATAGACCTAATTCTTCTCTTTTCCATGTTTAAACAATCTGGAACTCTGCCTCTTCCAATCTGACCCATGCATTCGTTTCTCTGGTTATTCAGTGACCTCGTTTTTGACCTTTTTTCTGCCAGTCTGGATAAGGGTTTTAGAGTAACGGTTCGTGGATTTATTCAACGCGCAAAAACCCTAATTTTCCTCACGTCCGCATGAAAAACCTAAATGAACGCGACCAACGAGGTGAGCGACCGACGTGAAGAAACCATCATTTGAATTCACGAATCTCACAGGGACTAGATAGGATGGTGTACAAATGTGTTGCGAAATCCTTGCCATGCGAGATCACGATTTTGGTGTCGAGAGATATGGTCCGAAAACACATATTTCCGTTGAATTTCTAATTTCACCACCTTTGGTAGAAATCTCATAAGTCACCTCTGCTCTTGCTCCTTTCACTTGTTCATGCCTATCGGGCAATTCTAGTGCCCATTCAACCATGGACATTTTTCGGTCTTAAGTTTGAGAGCTTGGGACATTTACCATTAAAATAGCCCTGTGCAAGAGTGGCCATCTAGGAGATGATTATGTTGCAATGAGAGACAAGATATCCAGCTCGATTGCTCGCACATGGTATGTATCAGAAAACCGCACAAAGAAATCTTTGACAGATGGTTCAAATAAGGAGGGCATTGCCCCAACAAACGTTGTCGGATTTCTGTGATGGATTCATCTGTCTCGTCATGTGATGAAAAGGAGCTGCAAGGGCCTTATTGTTTGAAATGTCCAAGAGAAATCCTCGAGCCTGACACAACTCTAAAAGAAAACATAAGTTGTCAAGCTTTGGTGATCTACGACGTCGTAGCAAGGCAACATATGGGGAAAGACTTATAAATTTGTTGTGCAACACATGAATTGGCGAAATTAATCATTTCAGCTACAATCTAGTTAATAAGGAAGATCAAGCTTTGTCTTAACATGCGCTGGTTCTCTACCTTCATCAACATCAAAAGATAACTCTGTACTTGATAGCTCCAAGGCACCTTGTGATTGTCGATAAGATTGCCGAATATGTTAAAGGATTTTGAAATATGGTTTCAAGTTGGGAAAAATTGACCAGATTGCACAAGTCAGATTATAATTGAGCTAAATGCCCTGGACCACCATCAATTTCCCATCCCTCACATAAAGGCTGACCATCAAGTATTTCTTGTGCTTGGGCATATGACATCTGATGATGAGACCGAATGATTGTTCTTCCAGACCAAACGTCCAGTACTTCAAAATCATTATCTGGATCAACTGTCCAAATAACACTGACAACCAGCCTATCCTTTCCTTCACGAAGAGAGCATATGTTTTCAATCAAGATAGGATGGAGCATGTGGTAGGTGCTTCCTACTAAGTCTGCAGTTGTACCACGGATGTGAGCTTCAAGGTCTAGAAGAGAATCTTTCTTAACAAAGTATGACACATCAGCAATGTGAACTCCCACCTCAAGAAAATTGTCAGGCAATTCCCAAATTGAAAGAACATCATCTACCTCCCTACTTCCAGGACTATCATTACTGCAAGCTCTATGAAAAAACCGTAGATCCCGACGTCTGGAATATTCTTCCTCTGGTATTATCCATGGATTCTCCTCTGTATATTCATCAATAGACCCATCATTCAGATCCACAGACTTATGTTTCTCAGCATTTCCCGACACAAAAACATGCACATCAACAAGATCTCCATGCAATGCTCTGTTTTGTAGCTTCCGACCAGGAACTAAGATTTCAAGTAGAGATGCCTCATCTTTATTGCTGGGGCGAACAAAACCTTCATCTGGAGTATACTTGCTGGCATGGAAAATACCAATTCGAAGATCGCCATTTGCAGTTCCCTCTTCAATTGCATTTGCTGAGAGATGTTCTTTATAAATAAATTCCTTGTGAGAGGTTGCTCGGGATTGTTCATAAATTACTGTATCTTCACTATATATTGTCATGTCAATTTCTAACTGTATTATTTGAGAGTTTGTCACAACAAACCAGGGAGCTGTACAACTCAGTAACAGATGCATCATGACTCCAAAAATGACTGAAATATTCAGCAACATTTAACACCATGACTGCCTCACGATCACTTGGTGATGGACCAAAATATATACACTTTTCGAAATCCTTTGCCAATGCATAGCCTTGAGGATCCACTGAAGAAAATGCAGATCCAGTCACTACAATAATAGGCATTTCCCCTTCCAAATGCTCATATAGCCATCCTTAAATGCCTCCAATTTCGTTGGTTTGATCACACTTGAACCTTGGGCAACGCAGTCAATTTTGATATCTGTTACAACATCGACTCCAACTAGGGATGGAACTTTCTCGTAAAGTGCCAAGAACAGTAGACCAGGTGCCTCCATCCATTTGGCTTCCTGAAATCATCAAATCTTGAACGCTATCACTTTACTTGCATCTTTGCGGAACAAAAAACTGCTTACTCATCCATTGGGCTATGGAGTCGTAATGCTTTATAACAACCATACTGGATTAAAAAACTGAACTGAAAACATATTGAAAAACATCGATGTAATCTAATTCTTGAAGTCAAGCTTATTTATATACATCACCTACTCTAACTACTGAAAGATTTCCAGAATCAAATGATACAAAAATGCGAGTGAAGCCAATCCAATAATTGCCTACTTATTTGAAACTTTCTCACACTTTCTTCGAGCAAGATGAAAAAGGAAACCGACAACTCCCAACTGACCTGTTGGTGATCATGGATTTTCAAACCTTTCATCAATTCTTGCGACCAAATATTCCTGACATAGCATATTCCTCCATTAAATGAATCCAAAAGATCAACAAAAGGGTCTTGGAAAGATATATCGTCCTGAGGTTTTAAAACATCCAGGACATTTCCATGTTCTGATTTATGATGCTCAAGATCATTAAACATGGAAACCATATCTTTTTCATGAATCAAAGCAGAGTCTAAAATCTGATCTTCTGGCAGGAAATCGTCATAAACAGGTTCACTAACTTGCTGTAAAGTTCCATGGAATAGATGACTGTCACCATTTAAAAATAGATTTACATTTTCAGAGATGGAAGAAATTTGACAATCATATCTGGGAGTGTGTGAAATATGTAAATCTGTGTGAGTAGGGGTTGCAACATAGTTGTGCAGGGGCAGACCCTTCTCTTCCTTAGTTAAAGGAGAAGGTGGTCTCTGTATTTCCTAAATGAAACAACAATCATTCCTTTCTATCTCTTTTGCAGGTTGACCGTGATGTTGAATCTCTTCTTCTTGAGTAAGTTCACAAGATCCAGCATCTTTATGAGCCAACTCTTCCTCATACTGGTCATCTTCATCAACTTGATAAAATTCTATTTTTTCTTCCTCCTCCTCAAGAGGACTTGTATCACAACAATCTTCAAAAAGGATTTCAGCAGAATATATCCTCTTACAATGTTGATGAAAAAGTGTGTGAAAGCATCTCAATGAAGGAATACTGGAATGGGGTAAGGATTTATACCAGATTCTAGCATCGTTTTCCAATGAAAACATAAACAATTTCACGAGGACATCTTCATGATGTACATTTAATTCCTCCATGAGCTTGTGGAATTCAAACAAATGTTGACCAGGATTGTCGTCCTCATTTTCTCCAAATTTAGGAAGGATATCTTCCCACATTTTAATGTCTGGAACAGTGTTTGGAAAGCCATAAACATTTGTAAAGTCCAAAGGGGCAAACCTTGCAGCAATTCGAGCATCGAACGAATTCGACATTTGAGAGCAGTGGAGTCGCCAACAAAATTATGTAGAGTCTACGAACCAAGGAGTCGCCAGGTGAATGATCACAACCAATTGAATGCCTATCCCTTGTTCACCATCAAGAGATAGATCTAAACATTGTCGTATCCCAGGGAAGATAACTTCGTCCTCCGTCCCCAACAATGACGGCAGAAAATGTTGTCGCAAGAGTTGACTCTAGGCTGTGAAAGAGCCAAGCCTTAGCGCATTTTTAAAGAAATAAATCTTGTTGAGTGATGAGTCATAAGAAGCTTCTAGAACTAGGTTGAAAATAGTCATTCCACTCATTTAGGGATCAGAAACGAAAAGGCATGACCTCGTTTGTCTAATTCATTTTAAAATCATGAGGATGGATAGAAGATAGGGGATGAACAAAACTAAAAGAAAAATCAAGGTATCTGGTCTTCCTCTCAATAGAAGAAGTAACACAAAACTTCAAATATCTGAAAACAGGTCTTGTCTCACTCATAGAAAGACAGAGGAAAGGCTGTGAACAAATAAAACTTGTAAATAAGGCAAAACATTAGGATGCAGGTCTTGTTCTACTCACAACAAAACAGAGGAAAAACTGCACCTTAAGGAATGCTTTAAAATAGCTACAGCAGAGGTAGTACTAAATTGTAACCATTACAAGCTGAAATAATGAATGTAAGAAAGAAAGCGCATTGATGAAAACTTCAGAAACAATAATACAGGAAGAAAACGGAATTGGACAGTGACAAAGTATAGAATCTCTTGGCATTCTATTCTATATTTGAAAAAGAATACATTACAAACCCAGCCTGCGAAAGGCTCCTGGGCTCTCCTCTCTCTATTACATACATCAGTCTTTTTTTTTCTAAAAGAGAAATATAGAACTCTTTGTGTTCCGGGAATCTAAAGCGGTTCGCCTTCATGGAAAACTGCGACTGCCAGGTGCCTATGCCAGCACTTTGAACCGTCACTGACTTAGGGCAGCTTGTAAATGCCTTTGTCTAGGTGTGCATAATCTGGACGATACACTTGACAAAATCGTTTTAGACTGCAGACCTTTGTCGTCCTCCACAACTTTATCCAGTCTGTCATTCTAGATAGTCTTTGGAGAAACACCCACACCCAATTCTTGAGTTTTCATCTCCAGTTGGGAGTCCTCAAAAGTTTGGACCATACCCTCTAAGATCACAGTTTTTCTTCTCAAGGCTTCTGGCATATTCTCCAATGGGTTCAAAAGCCCGCGATGATCATTTATTCTCCATTTCTTTCAGGAAATCCACTTGCATATCTTTGTACACTGTTTAGAAGCATTGTCACTGCAAGGAAACTGGCTAATTGAGCCACTGCAGAAATTACTACCTCGCTGTCAGTAAAAGTATGGAGAACTTGTCCTTCATGATAAGAACAATAACAATGCAAACGATGCCAATCAATACAGATGTTGCAACCACGATTTTAACAGAGAATGTTGTAGCTCTTGGATGTCCAGCTCCTATTTCATTAGACACTCTCCCACTAATGGCACCATTCATTCTGATGAAAAGCGTGGCTTCCCATCCATTGAAATTCATGATATGGTTTCAACCTTCTGTTGAGACACACAAAGGTTAGACTAATTAGCTTTTAGTAACCATATGCACACCCATTGGTTTGGTGTGTATCACTTGATGCAGGATAATTCCATAGCTTATGGAGATCTTTCCTTTCGAGAGTGTCTCTAGAGGTAAAGAGACCGTGAATAATCGCCAAATCCATGCTAGAATGTGACTCAACGAAGAAGTTCCTGGGTTGTATTTAAATCTAGATCCTCAACATGTGTATTTAAATCCCAATCCTCAACACAGTGACCCGAGACATTTTCCAAATATTTTCCCAAGATTGTTTAGTTCATAATGTCTTACAGAAAAATCAATTGAGCTCCTTAGTCAAACCTCTTCATGCCCCAAGAGAAGACAAGCCTCACTAGTTCAGATATCGGAGGTAGTGGACAGACTTCTTACCAAATGGAGATTGAGTCCACTGCAAATCTCTGCATTCTTTAGGTGCCCAGTCAAAGGAATTAGTGTCGTAAAATACCAGATCCCCAAGCATAGCATAACTGTAGAAGCCGAGGAGAGTCGAACAAATGCCCATAGCTCCTAAAAAGCCAACAACGATAGTCCAGTCCAAGCACCAGGACACCAACGAACTGCATAAACTAACTGACATATAAAAAATTGTCCACCAGGTTATGTTTGGTGTTAAAGATGCTCCAACTGCTTGGCCACAAAGTGTCTCCAATGCACTTCCCATTCCAGGCCTAACTCTCTCATTTTCCAACTTCTAGCCGACACATACGAACAACGAGCATATCATGCACCTGGTAAGGCTAATCACGTAGAAGCGCAGTCACTGTGACATCTTCCTTGCCACGAGTTATCTCTACTTTCTTGGAATTGGTACTGAAATCACTTAACTCTTGTGCAGTGGTGTTTTCTCATGCTGTCAGGAGTTACTCTTGTCGCGTCTCCATACGTCCTCTTGGTTCCGTTACATAAGCCAGTGTCTACAGGGAATAATCTAAAAGAAGTCTCTTTGGTTTCGAGAAGTATGGAAACGACTTGTCTTCGGGGAATTCTGCAACTGCCGGACGCATGACATTTACTACTCTTTGAAACGCTTCTGTCAACACTGCTGCCTGATTATTATCTGGGGATATAGACCTAATTATTCTTTTTTCCATGTTTAAACAATTTGGAACTCTGCTTCTTCCAATCTGACCCGTGCATCCGTTTCTCTGGTTATTCATTGACCTTGTTTCTGACCCTTTTTCTGTCGGTCTGGATAAGGGTTTTAGAGTAACGGCTCATGGCTTTCTTCAATACGAAAAAACCCTAATTTGCCTCACATCCGCATGAAAAACCTAAATGCATGCGACTAATGAGGTGAGCGACCGACGTGAATAAGACATCATTTGAATTCGCCAATCTCACAGGGACTAGATAGGATGGTGTACAAATGTGTTGCGAAATCCTTGCCATGCGAGATCACAATTTTGGTGTCGAGAGATATGGTCCAAAAACACATATTTCCGTTGAATTTCTAATTTCGCCACCTTTCGTAGAATTCTCATAAGTCACCTCTGCTCTTGCTTCTTTCACTTGTTCACGCCTATCGGGTAATAGTAGTGCCCATTCAACCATGGACATTTTTTGGTCTTGAGTTTGAGAGCTTGGGACATTTACCATTAAAATAGCCCTGTGCAAGAGTGGCCATCCAGGAGATGATTCTGTTGCAATGAGAGACAAGATATCCACCTCGATTTCTCGCACATGGTATGTATCAGAAGACCGCACAAAGAAATCTTCGACATATTGTTCAAATAAGGAGGGCATTGCCCCAACAAACGTTGCCGAATTTCTGTGCTGGATTCATCTGTCCCGTCATGTGATGAAAAGGAGCTGCAAGGGCCTTATTGTTTGAAATGTCCAAGATAAATCCCCAAGCCTGACATAACTCTAAAAGCAAACGGAAGTTGTCAAGCTTTGGTGATCTACGACGTCGTAGCAAGGCAACATATGGGGAAAGACTTATAAATTTGTTGTGCAACACATGAATTGGCGAAAATCATCATTTCAGCTACAATCCAGTTCATAAGGAAGATCAAGCTTTGTCTTAACATGTGATGGTTCTCTACCTTCATCAACATCAAAAGATAACTCTGTACTTGATAGCTCCAAGGCACCTTGTGATTCTCGATAAGATTGCCGAATCTGTTAAAGGATTTTGAAATATGGTTTCAAGCTGGGAAAAATTGGCCAGATTGCGCAAGTCAGATTATAATTGAGCTAAATGCCCTGGACCACCATCAATTTCCCATCCCTCACATAAAGGCTAGCCATCAAGTATTGCTTGTGCTTTTGCATATGACATCTGATGATGAGACCGAATGATTGTTCTTCCAGACCAAACGTCCAGTACTTCAAAATCATTATCTGGATCAACTGTCCAAATAACACTGACAACCAGCCTATCCTTTCCTTCATGAAGAGAGCATAGGTTTTCACTCAAGATAGGAGGGAGCATGTGGTAGGTGCTTCCTACTAAGTCTGCAGTTGTACCACGACTACGAGCTTCAAGTTCTAGAAGAGAATCTTTCTTAACAAAGTATGACACATCAACAATGTGAACTCCCACCTCAAGAAAATTGTCAGGCAATTCACAAATTGAAAGAACATCATCTACCTCCCTACTTCCAGGAGGATCAATACTGCAAGCTCTATGCAAAAACTGTAGATCCCGACGTATGGAATATTCTTCCTCTGGTATTATCCATGGATGCTCCTCTGTATCTTCATCAATAGACCCATCATTCAGATCCACAGACTTCTGTTTCTCAGCATTTCCCGACACAAAAACATGCACGACAACAAGATCTCCATGCAATGCTTTGTTTTGTAGCTTTCGACCAGGAACTAAGATTTCAAGTAGAGATGCCTCGCCTTTATTGCTGGGGCGAACAAAACCTTCATCTAGAGTATACTTGCTGGCATGGAAAATACCAATTCGAAGATCACCATTTGCAGTTCCCTCTTCAATTTCATTTGCTGAGAGATGTTCTTTATAAATAAATTCCTTGTGAGAGGTTGCTCAGGATTGTTCATCAATTACTGTATCTTCACTACATATTGTCATGTCAATTTATGACTGTATTATTTGAGAGTTTGTCACAACAAACTAGGGAGCTGCACAACTCAGTAAAAGATGCATCATGACTCCAAAATTTACTGAAATATTCAGCAGCATTTAACACCATGACTGCCTCACGATCACTTGGTGATGGACCAAAAGATAGGCACTTTTCGAAATCCTTTGCCAATGCATAGCCTTGAGGATCCACTGAAGAAAATGCAGATCTAGTCACTACAATAATAGGCATTGCCCCTTCCAAATGCTCATATAGCCATCCTTAAACGCCTCCAATTTCGTTGGTTTGATCGCACTTGAACCTTGGGCAACGCAGTCGATTTTGATATCTGTTACAACACCATGAAAAATAACAAATGTTTTAGATAGAGATATATTTATGTAATATAAAGGAAATATATTGCACGTTACCACTTATCATATATCTTAACTAAGTATATTGTTCGATATAATGAAATTTAGTATGACCATTACTTTTGAAAGCTAGACCAACAAGAATTATACTACTTCAGCTCTTTTAGAGAGACATTCTTTCATATTTAGTTTCCAAGATATCCAATCTAATATCAAGCTTGTATCATTAACTTCATCATATGAATGTGATATTTGGTGCACTAGACTTCAGCAAACAAAACATGTCAGCTCTTTTAGAGAGACATTCTTTCATATTTAGTTTCCAAGATATCCAATCTAATATCAAGCTTGTATCATTAACTTCATCATATGAATGTGATATTTGGTGCACTAGACTTCAACAAACAAAACATGGTTCTATGTTGAAAGAGCTTTGTTCCCATTCTCTTTAAACTCATTACGTTTAAGAGATTAGTTCATCATGCTATTATTTTTGTAGAATTTGGGCTTTAACATCTTATCACCAAATTGTTGTTTCACATTTTTATCTTCGTGCATCAACATTGTTTCTTAGCTAATTATGGTTTTAGTAAGTAGAGGTATCCTTTTATTGTGCTCCAATCTTATATGTATATGGTCAATCACAATTACCAACACTCTTGATATGTGGAGGTCAAAACGTTTCTACATGCTTTTATCCCGGATAATAGAAATCTCCCATAATCTGGGATCTTTATTCTTGATTGTAGAGTATCTAAAATAAATAACCTATAAATAAATTCTAGAGGAGTTTTTTAGCCATCTATGAACTAGACATCACATTGAGCATGCACAGGGAAATGACAAATGGAATCCAATTCTCGCTTATCTTGAGCTTGTTACAAAAGGATGGGAATTGCCTTGAGGATAAGGATCATTATTTCCAATGTGGGCACTATCTTGATAACTTCTTGATATGGCACCCAACATTTCTCAATTGGAAAGATCATTTTATTCTTAAAACTTTGTTCAAGTAGAAAGCACTAACTTTATGGAAAAAAATTATTTTTTGGCTATGCTTGGCATCCATTTTGATATGTTGATTGGACTAGTAGATATCACCATTGTATTTGTGGTGGTTGTCTTAACAACAATTTGAGGAAAAATCAATCAACACACTCCCAATTAAACTAATTTGGTGGAAACGGTTGGTCAATAATATAACTATAATATTGTCCCATGCATAAGATAGGTTGAAGGACTTCTTGGTACATCTTAATAGCCTATAGAAATGCATAAAATTCACCATGGAAGTTTAAAAAATAATAAGCTACCTTTCTTTAAAGTATTGACAATAAAAACTATTATGGGACCCAAAAGGCCATTGAAGCCTCCTCACATCACCAATGAGGAGGCTTTAATGGCCTTTTGGGTCCCATAATAGTTTTTGGGTGCACACATCACCTGTTACATTTGCTTCTTGATTTTTCTCCTGCCGTCCATCTCTTTGTTTCTTTGGAGCTCTGTAGTGTTTATTCAAATGTCATATCTTCCCACAATTCCAACAATCTATCTTTCCCAGTTTGGATTTGGATCTTCTCTTCCTATAATTCCCGTGGTTCCTTGAGCCCTTTCCTCTATCCTTTTGTCTTCCCCTGTTCTCCATGTTTAATGCATTACCTGATGTCTCACCTGTTCTTTTTCGTCACATTTCCTCGCTAATGATAACACCAACAACATCATCAAATTTTAAAGTGTTTGAACCAGAGACAGATTTACTTACAACCATGACCAAGCTGTTCTAACTTTCTAGCAATGAGCACAAGATTAGAAGAGCCCTGACCTCATCATCTAATCCGAAATGATATTTTAAATGACTTGGTTAAGTATTTTGCATGAGTTGATTTACCATTTAGAAATTAAAGAGAAGAAGAAGGATATTTTAATGAAAGAATGTTGCAGCTATCATAAAGAATATAGAACAAAAAATGAGCATTAAAAACAACAAACCATAACACCAAAACTTGGTAACGGAGTTCGAAAAATTTGCCTATGTCTCTGGGCCTTTGTCTCAGTGGGGGAGGCTTTCTTATTAATCTTCAATGCTTCAAAAATACATCATAATTACATAAATTTGTTCTCTGAATGACACAACAATGTTATGCTTTGTCTTAGGAACTCAATGCAACAGAAGGAACTAGAAAAGGTGGAGTAGAACTCTTAGAAATGGCCTCCAAAGCTCTGCTATGCTTATGGATTCCTTGCATAAAAATGACTTACTCTCTACAACTTGACATCATTCTGCTATTCTGAACTTGTTTTCCATGACAAAAAATGATGGATTTATATAGGATTTGAGTTTGGGATAAGATCCCAACTTATCCCCAAGATTTGGCCTCAACTGCACTCCAAATCCTCTCTTTTAGGGCCAAAATCCATTAAAATCAGGCCTAAATAATAGAAACAAATCCAATTATAAAGTTTAAAACCCATTTTTGACCAAATTTGGGTGCACGCCCCTTTTCTCTAGGCTTCTGGTCATGTGGCGCGCCATGTGGCTAGCGCTAGGTGTGACAGGTGCTAGTTCTTGGCCCTTGGACTTCATCCCCTGGTCTCATAACATCCCACCCTAGTCGATGGGTAGCCCTCGCCGACCGGGTGCTACCCCATATGCTTAAAATGATGACCATAAGACTCTGGGAAGTGGCAGTGGAGCAAATCCACGCCCCTTCAACTCCTTAGCTAATAGAGATCTGTTAAGTTGTTGTATGTGGATAGTTTGGGGGTTCAAAGCGCCGAGAGGCCAAACAAATTTTGACACAACCCTTATTAGCCTGATCTAGGTTTCCACATGGTGCCTTGTGATTGGGCCATGTGTCACCACATGATTGGACCGTACACATAGTCAACACATAGTCATCGACCTAGTCAACCGCCAACTCAGCTACAGAGTCAGCCCGTACCTCCACATGTCCAACGCGAAGTTTTCCACCTGTCACCACGTCACTGTCAGCCTGTTATCCATAATTCTACGCGACAAGATGTAACTGGGCCATGTCATCATATGGACTACCACATCAATGTCCGTACAATCCACATGTCAATTTCATACCGTGCCAACTCAGCCCTGAAAATGCCAAATATGCCTAACACGTGTCAAAATATGGTGCTGCCACATTAGCATGCTGACATCATCATGACATCATGCTGACATCATCTTCCATGTCATGATGACATACTGCTGACATCAGCAGTACAAACTATTGACTTTGACTTTGAGTTTTTCCCTATTTGGAAAAAAATTTAGATCACGATATCTTTCGCATGTAGAGTCCATTTTCAAAAAAGAATATATTGTCGAAATCGACAAGACGATCACTATGCGATGGCGCTGGTTTTGTCCTCATCCAAGAACTTTTAATTTTTGGCCTTTTTGGATTCATTTGGATCACACCTCCCCACTGAGACCTTTTGGTCCTGCAAAAGGATATTAACCAGACTTCAAGTGTGGGATAGGCCTCCCCACTTGTCCTTTGTCTATCAAATATATCTTGTACACCTGTCGCATCACAATCAATTGCGAAACAACCATGATAAATGAACACATATTTTTAGCCATTTGCATTTGTTCACATCTTTCTAAACCCACTACCATCCATGTAGAAAAAATTAGAAACGATAACCATATCATAAACATGACTGAAAATGAACCAACATGTTTGTTCTTCTTTACAGGTCTGCACGACAAAAACTCATCTTGAAGAAAAGTATGGCTAGATCTACATGCTACAACCATTTTACTTTCGTGCTTAAGATCAACTTCTTCATTTGGTACAATTATAGGTGTATTTCTTGCATAAGCTGCCATATTGAATTGTTCCATTGTAAAAAGAGATTGATTCTCTTTGATATGATGAACATGCACAACATATTTTATCCCTTCTTTAGTTAAGTGATATTGATTGTGTTCCTTGAAGAAGATTACTTTGCGATCATATAAATAAGGGATACCTAAGATCATTCCACATGATTCTAGCTTTACCACATCACATATTACTTCATCCGAAAACTTAGATGTAATTACAAACTTTATGATACATTGCTTTGTTATGGGCAATTTGTGATTTTTGCTTATCTAATTTAGTGAATAGGGTTTGTGATGTATCTTAGTTTTTAATCCCAATTGCTTAACCACTTCTTCTAAAATTAAGTTAGCTTGAGATTCGCTATCTAATAGAGTGTTGATATTGGCATGTTTCATAATGCCCCTTATATGAAACAATTTACTTCTAGAATCATAACCATCACAAATTTTACCTGACAAACAAACTGTTGTGATTTTAGTCTCATCACCTAAATCTGACCCCAAGTCTGTTGGATGTGCTGTTTCTACAACTTTTTGCCTTCCCTTCTTTTCCTTGACCATTTTGGTCTCTTATCTGGTTGCAATTGCCAGCAATGTTCATCATCGTGCCCTTTGTTCTTGCAATGCTTGCAATAGAGCTTCTCTTCCTTCACTGTTGTTGTTTTTGTTTTCTTCACATTCCCTTTGCCTTTACCTTCTTTCTTTGGAGATGATTCTCTTGATACACCAATTCCAATTTTCCCTGCTTCAATATAAGTTTCTTGAACATAAACCTCATCAATATTAGTAGGTCCAAACATAAATACTGTATTACAAATATGTGCAGGAAAACCTCCTATATACTTCATAAGAGTTTCTTGTGTATGTAATGGAATATTTAACATCAAAGCCATCTTACGAAATTCATCTGTGTGTTCTTGCACCGATTGATATTTTCTTAATTTAAGACTTTTCCATTCAATTAAAGCCTTCTCCTTATACCCCAAAGGATAGAACTATTTTCTAAGTGCAAAAATAAAATCTTGCCATGATGGAAATACATTACCAATTTGCTGAGTACCATGTTGCAACTTACTCTACCACCATATGAGTGTTGTGCTTGCAAGACAAAGCGATGCCAATTTGATCTTGGTTGCCTCACCATTGATTTTTGCACACTGCAATATACCTCCATCTTTCTGCCCTAATTATCAAACTTCTCAACATTGACTTCTTCATTATACATGGCAACTAGAATTTCACATCAAGTTTAAGTAATGGCATGTCAGGATTATGTTTATGAGAATTTTTTCTTGCAGAATTAGGATTTGAACTTGCACTTAAAGAAGAAGAAGAAAATGAAGATGAAGGAGGTTTTGGAGGGTCCTCTCCTTCTTCACATTTTTCTTGATTTGAAGATTCTCCTTGAACATGTCTCTTCCATTCTAAGTAATCATCATACAATACTTTTACCATCTCCGACATGGAAAATAATGTTTTTTGAAACTCTCTTTCATTTTGAGAAAGTCCTTCTTTTGATGCCATATTATCACTTTGAGATGTCCTCTTCCTTGATCCAATCTCACGATATCCTTCTACAAGCTCTCCTTTACCATGACATAACTTTTCCCTTGTAATAATGCATACTAAAAAACAACCAATTGTCAACCTGCTTTGATACCACTTGATCCGAAATGATCTTTTAAATGACTTGGTTAAGTATTTTGCATGAGTTGATTTACCATTTAGAAATTAAATAGAATAAGAAGGGGATTTTAATGAAATAATGTTGCATCTATCATAAAGAATAAAAAAAATAAAATGAGCATTAAAAACAACAAACCATAATGCAAAAAATTGATAATGGAGTTCGACAAATGTGCCTATGTCTCCAGTCCCTTGTCCCAGTGGGGTTGGATTTCTTATTAATCTTAAATTATTCAAAAATACATCATAATTACATAAATTTTTTCTTTGATTGACACAACAATGTTTTTCTCTATCTCAGGAACTCAATGCAACATATGACACTGAAAAAGGTGGAGTAGAACTCCCGTAAATGGCCTCCAAATCTCTGCTACTCTTCTGGCTTCCTTGCATCAAAATGGATTACTCTCTATAAATTGACATCATTTTGTTTTTATGAACCTATTTTCCATGGAAAAAAAATATAGATTTATATAGGATTTGAGTTAGGGATCAAATCCCAACTTATCCCCAAGATCTGGCCTTAATATGGGCTCCAGATCCTCTCTTTAAGGGACAAAATCCATTAAAATTAGGCCTAAATAATACAAACAAATCCAATTCTAAAGTTTAAAACCCATTTTTGACCAAATTTGAGCGCGTGCCCCTTTTCTCCAGGATCCTGGTCGAGTGGTGCACCATGTGGCCAGCACTAGGTGTGACATGCACTAGTTCTTAGCCCTTGGACTTTGGCCCCTGATCACATAACATCCCGCCCTGGTCGGTGAGTATCCCCCGCTGACCGGGCCCTACCCCATATTCTTTCCATGATGACCATAAGACTCTGGGTGGTGGCGGTGGAGCTAAGCCACACTCCTTCGACTCCTTGGCTAGCGTAGATCTGTTAAGTTGTTGTATGAAAATAGGTCGGGGGTTCAAACCGCCGGGAGGCCAAACAAATATTTGAACCAACCCTTATTGGCCTAATCCAGGGTACCACGTGGCACCTTGTGATTGGGCCACATGTCACCACATGATTGAACCACAGTGACCGACCCAGTCAACCACCAACTCAGCTACAAAGTCAGCCTATACCACCACGTGTCCAACCCTGAGTCTTCCACTTGTTGCCATGTCACTGCCATCCTATCATCCATACTCCCATGTGACAAGTTATCACTAGGCCACATCATCGTACAAAATTCCACGTCAGCATCCATACAGTCGAAATGTCAATTTCGTACCATGCCAAATTAGCCCTGAAAATGCTAAATATGCCTGACACATGTCAACCTATGGTGTTGCCATGTCTGCATGATGATTTCTTCATGATGTCATGTTGATGTTATCTGCCATGTCATGTTGATGTACTACTGATGTCAGTAGTACAAACTGTTGACTTTGACTTTGACATTTTTCTTGTTTGGGAAAAACTTCACATCACGGTATCTTTCGCATACAGAGTCCATTTTCAAAAAAGAATATACTATCAGAATCAACACGACGAGCAATACACGATGGCTCTGGTTTCGTCTGAACCCGAGAAATTTGAATGTTTGGCCTTTTTGGATCCATTTGGATCATCATCAAAGTCCACTTTTATGTAACTTAGTTGATTAGTAATCGTATTAAATTCATTTAAATGATATGCAATAGACACACCTTTTGACATCTCCATATTAAATAATATCTTCATTAGAAATACCTTATTGGATGCCTAGGGTTTTTCATACAATTTAGCCAATGCGTCCATCAACTCCTTCATTGTCTTTTCTTTCAAAATATTGAAATCCACTGATGATGCCAGGCTTAGCTGTATCGTTCCTAGTTCCTTTCTATCAAGAACCTCCCATTCTTCATCCTTCATGGTCGTTGAATTATTTGCTATTCCACCTAATGGTAGGAATAGATCCTTCTGATATAAATAGTCTTCCATCTCCATCTTCCATAACTGGTGGTTTTGGCCGTTAAATTTCTTGACCCTAAAATTTCCATCTTCCGCCATTTCTCCCACTTGAACCAAGAACCTTCTTTTCCAATGAGTTACCTTTCGCTCTGATACCAGTTGTTAGAATAACAGGATCACAGAGCAATAAAATAAAAAAAATGCAGAAATAAAACACAGAAGATACACAATACAATAGAGACACATATATATGTGGTTCACCCAGTGTGGGCTACGTCCACGAGAGAAATTTCTAGGTCCTTCCTTTTATTATCCAACAAATGAAGGGATACAACCTACAACACACCCGCTATAACTTCCTCTTCTTTCTCTCACAATCTCCTCTCTCAAAATACAATATTCATAATTGATACATAGCCACAATACATTTACCTCATAACAAACGGTTTCCTTC
This sequence comes from Picea engelmannii, assembly GCA_009831015.1. Taxonomy (NCBI): domain Eukaryota; kingdom Viridiplantae; phylum Streptophyta; class Pinopsida; order Pinales; family Pinaceae; genus Picea; species Picea engelmannii. The sequence continues at coordinate 569,915 of ML795193.1, forward strand.
TAGGGAAAAAAACCTAACATAACTTCTACCATCATATCTGCAACCTTATAATGAATGGTCCATATTTACTATGAAATTAAAATATACATTTACAAGGCAATTTTTCCTTCGGGGGCTTCACCCCCATACCTTCGTCAATGACCCTCTTTCCCCCAGACCCTGCAGGGGGGCAAGCCCCCCCTGCAACTCCCCCACATGGAGGCATGTACAGTCTTCCAGGGTGTAAAGTCTTCATGGGGTATAAACACATCTGAAAACAAAGACCCCCGAATCAAGAATATAATCAGGCTCCACAACCAACATTGTTTCCACCATGATTTAACCTATAAATTTAATCACACAATAATGTAATGAATAGAACTAAAATATGGATGATGAGTTGAATAAGAGAACCTATATAAACATCAAGGGTATACAATAAGCCTAAGGTGGTGAAAATTTTATAGCAATCCAACTGGTTGGATTATTTCAATAAGCTACAAGTTTCTAATGATAGGGTAGCCTTGAAATTTGAATTTAATTTCCATAACATCAAAAACCAAGAACACATCACCTATGTGAAGGGACTGTATATACATGTGAATGAACTTGTTATCAATAGGGTCTGAGGACTCTGAATGGAGGTTCCATTGGATAAAGAGGATAGTTAGACTACTACATATGCTACAAATTTATTATTCCTAAGCTAAGAGGATCTTAAGGAGAACAAAAATGAAGTGATAAGGGAAAGTTTTCATAAATCATTGGATGAGGTGGCCTATAACCACTTAAAGTATATTACATATGAAGGAATTTTAAGTATGTTGTATGTATATCACTTTAGATTCCTTCAATAGTTAAGTAACCTATTTCACCAAAGGCCTAGGGAAAACCTTAGTATTCCATTTTATTACTCTAGTCAACATAGATGAGCACTAAGGTGAAGGAGGGAAAGGAGGAGGCCTTGGCCCACCATGTCCAAATAAAAACATTAGTTTGTGATTCCTTGTAAAGGAATCCAGTCAGAGCATCTTGGGAATATTTTGTCATCATGAGCAGAGAGGAGGATATACTCACCCATTTATGGATCAAAGATGAGGCAATCAAGCCTAATGATCTCATCAACATCCATGTAGCTCTAATATACTTTGTAGAGCTAATGCCCACTTTGGTGAGGTATTTATTTGAGGATAATGGTTCATAGGTCAGGTGTGTTGGGTGTTGTTGGTCACTATAATTGCTTAATTGATTCAAACAATCAAGTGATACATAAATTATCAACCCAGGGAAGTCTTTTATTTAAAATATAACCATGCACTATATATGCTCAATTTCAAAAGCAACTTAGTGTTGTAGTAAAGAAACTTATACTAATCACACTTGCTTGAATAAACTGAAGTTCTGAATTAAATCACAGGAAAGTAATTTCCCTATTGCAAATCTTTAAAGATTAATCTAAGAATCATGGATTACATTAAAATAACACTTGCAATGGGAAAGAACAACTATTCTGCAATTAGAGAACATGACCCTTACTCTCAACAGAGACTTCAGTACTAACACTCTTTCATGAAAACAGTAAGCAAAAGACAATTAACTCTATCTAACAGAGAACAAGGCCACCTAGTTCCTTCCTTTCTAAGCAGGAGCCTTAAGCCTTATTTCTGTTTTAGCACACTTGTGAAGTTGAGGTTTACAGAGAACAGGGTAGTCCGATCCCTTCCTTTCTGAGCAGGGATCCTTAACCCAGTTTCTGGCTAGCACACTTGCAGAAATAATGGAAGTCTCCAGAGAACAGGATGTTTTGGTTCCTTCCTTTATGAGAAGGAACCTTTTAACCCAATCCCTGGCTAGCACACTTGTAGAGGTAATTGGAATCTACAAAAGACAAGGTGTTTTGATTCCTTCCTGTCTGAGCAGGAACCTTTAACCAAATCTCTGGCTAGCACACTTGCAGAAGTAAATGAAATCTACAGAAGACAAGGTGTTTTGATTCCTTCCTTTCTGAGCAGGAAACTTTAACCAAACCTCTGGCTGGCACATTGGCAGAAGTAAATGAAATCTACAGAGGGTAGGATATTCCGATTCCATCCTATCTAAGCAGGAACCTTTAACCCAATCTCTGGCTAGCCTCATAAAATCATCACACAAGATTGCTGATAAAAAGAATTACAAATTCATTCAATAAACTAAGACAGAGTCAGTAGTGTTTCAACAAAGCGAAATCCATTAAAAACAGTGTTTCAGCAAATGACAGTTAAATCAAAGCATAAACAGAAACTGTACTATCACACTTCTAAACTAATGGGTGAATCTTGTGAAGAAGGTGGGCCCTCCCTTCTCACAAGATTCCCCTGAAACGAAAAGGCTAGAGAAGGATACGCAAAGCAGTCTTATATTCATCTGTCGAAATGTCACATTACAATTTGGAAAAATAGAATACGTCCCGCTTCTCTGGAGTTTCTTCAATACATAAAACTTCGATCCCTCGAATGATGATTTCCTCTTATTTAAAGAGGAAATCCCTTCGATACAATTGATCAAAAATTACAGTGTGTATCTGAGTCCTATCTTTAGCCAGATCTTCTTTCTAAATCAGAACAGGATGTCCTAGTATTACGCAACAAAAATGCTATTACAGGAGCTGACTGAGGTATTGCTGTTACGGCTGGTGTAACAACTTCTTCTCGTTGTTGCTGATGCTATTTCAGCATCGCAATTCGCGGGCTGTTTGAACCACGTGAATTGCGCTCTAACTGTGTTGACCGCTGACTGTAATGGCTTCCTTTGTGTTTCAGCATCGTCGGTTCTGGCGGTTTCCTCTGTGTTTCAGCATCTGCAACTCTGGACTATGTAACAACTCTGTGTTTCAGCATTTGTGACCTCGGACTGTATGACAGCTTCGTGTTTCAGCATCAGTGGCCTCGAACTGTATGACAACTTTGTGTTTCAGCAACTACGACCTCAGACTGTATGACAACTTCGTGTTTCAGCATCAATGGCCTCGAACTGTATGAAAGCTCCGTGTTTCAGCAACTGCGACCTTGGACTGTATGACAGCTTCGTGTTTCAGCAATTGCGGCCTCGGACTGTATAACAGTTCTGTGTTTCAGAGACATCGACCTTGGACAGTTCTGTGTTTCAGCAATAGGCCTCAAGTGCTAATCTGCAGTTTTGAACACTTATGCATTTCTAATCAATGGTTAAGTACGAGAGTGATGTAAAATATTATGCAAAACATATTAAACGTATAGTAATGAGAAGGGATGTTGTATACCTTTGGGATGATCAGATAAAGTGATATTATGAGTCTAAATATGGGTGATCAAGAGTATACTAGTGGCAAAAAGTATAGGCAAAAAGGTACATTGTGTGGTCCTAACATCCCCCCCAACTCAAGGTGTTGCATGTCCTCAGACAACTCACTTTGAATCAGAGTCTTGATACCGACTCTGATCATGTAAGTTACTCAAGCTGTAACTCTGGGAGGTATTGTCCGTTGGTGTTCTGAATCCTTGCACCTGCTGCAATCTTTGCCATGCTATTGTTTCTGCCTTCTTAGGTAGCTTATAACTGACTTGATACCTTTCTATTGGCAACCAGAGAATGGGAAAGTAAAACCGGTACCCTATCCAATTTTCAGCACAATGTCTAACACACTGGATATAGCTGGGTATCCTGGAAATTGCTACTTCTAAGTTGGCAGG
>ML795193.1:584089-596727 GCA_009831015.1 Picea engelmannii
TGCTCAATTCCAAAAGAAACTTAGTGTTGTAGTAAAGAAACTTATACTAATCACACTTGCTTGAATAAACTGAAGTTCTGAATTAAATCACAGGAAAGTAATTTCCCTATTGCAAATCTTTAAAGATTAATCTAAGAATCCTGAATTACATTAAAATAACACTTGCAATGGGAAAGAACAACTATTCTGCAATTAGAGAACATGACCCTTACTCTCAACAGAGACTTCAGTACTAACACTCTTTCATGAAAACAGTAAGCAGAAGACAATTAACTCTATCTAACAGAGAACAAGGCCACCTAGTTCCTTCCTTTCTAAGCAGGAGCCTTAAGCCTTATTTTTGTTTTAGCACACTTGTGAAGTTGAGGTTTACAGAGAACAAGGTAGTCTGATCCCTTCCTTTCTGAGCAGGGATCCTTAACCCAGTTTCTGGCTAGCACACTTGCAGAAATAATGGAAGTCTATAGAGAACAAGATGTTTTGGTTCCTTCCTTTCTGAGAAGGAACCTTTTAACCCAATCCCTGGCTAGCACACTTGCAGAGGTAATTGGAATCTACAGAAGACAAGGTGTTTTGATTCCTTCCTGTCTGAGAAAGAACCTTTAACCAAATCTCTGGCTAGCACACTTGCAGAAGTAAATGAAATCTACAGAAGACAAGGTGTTTTGATTCCTTCCTGTCTGAGCAAGAACCTTTAACCAAACCTCTGGCTAGCACACTGGCAGAAGTAAATGAAATCTACAGAGGGTAGGATATTCCGATTCCTTCCTGTCTGAGCAGGAACCTTTAACCCAATCTCTAGCTAGCCTCATAAAATCATCACACAAGATTGCTGATAAAAAGAATTACAAATTCATTCAATAAACTAAGATAGAGTCAATAGTGTTTCAGCAAAGCGGAATCCATTAAAAACAATGTTTCAACAAATGGCAGTTAAATCAAAGCATAAACATAAACTGTACTATCACACTTCTAAACTAATGGGTGAATCTTGTGAAGAAGGTGGGCCCTCCCTTCTCACAAGATTCCCCTAAAACGAAAAGGCTAGAGAAGGATACTCAAAGCAATCTTATATTCATCTGTCGAAATGTCACATTACAATTTGGAAAAATAGAATACGTCCCGCTTCTCTGGAGTTGCTTCAATACATAAAACTTGGATCCCTCGAATGATGATTTCCTCTTATTTAAAGAGGAAATCCCTTTGATACAATTGATAAAAAATTACAGTGTGTATCTGAGTCCTATCTTTAGCTGAATCTTCTTTCTAAATCAGAACAGGATGTCCTAGTCTTACGCAACAGAAATGCTATTATAGGAGCTGACTGAGGTATTGCTGTTACGGCTGGTGTAACAACTTCTTCTCATTGTTGCTGATGCTGTTTCAGCATTGCAATTCGCGGGCTGTTTCAGCCACGTGAATTGCGCTCTAACTGTGTTGACCGCTGACTGTAATGGCTTCCTTTGTGTTTCAGCATCGTCGGTTCTGGCGGTTTCCTCTGTGTTTCAACATATGCAACTCTGGACTGTGTAACAGCTCTGTGTTTCAACATTTGTGACCTCGGACTGTATGACAGCTTCGTGTTTCAGCATCAGTGGCCTCGAACTGTATGATAGCTCTGTGTTTCAGTAACTGCGACCTCAGACTGTATGACAGCTTCGTGTTTCAGCATCAGTGGCCTCGAACTGTATGACAACTCTGTGTTTCAGCAACTGCGACCTCGGACTGTATGACAGCTTCGTGTTTCAGCAATTGCGACCTCGAACTGTATAACAGTTCTGTGTTTCAGCAACAATGACCTTGGACAGTTCTGTGTTTCAGCAATAGGCCTCAAGTGCTAATCTGCAGTTTTGAACACTTATGCATTTCTAATCAATGGTTAAGTACGAGAGTGATGTAAAATATTATGCAAAATAGATTAAACGTATAGTAATGAGAAGGGACGTTATATACCTTTGGGATGATCAGATAAAGTGATAGTATGAGTCTAAATATGGGTGATCAAGAGTATACTAGTGGCAAAAAGTATATGCAAAAAGGTACATTGTGTGGTCCTAATAGGTGTGAGTGTGGGATTTCTATTGAAGTAACAAAATTCTACAAAGTAATGGGAAGATATCTAGTGATGGTGGCATTGATAGCGAGAGTGTGAGGAAGAGGGAGAATGACCAAGGGAAGGTAAAGGGAACATAATGGCTAGCTTACTTTCCATTGCCAAGGCAAGGATAAATCCTTGTGCAAAATGGGGCTCTTAAACAAGTCCACTTCATGATGAAAATAATCTAATAAAATGGATTTGAACTTAAGGATGAGTATTTTTTTAGTGGTAGTGAAGTGGAGATGGATCCAGAGCTTGGTGAAGAAAGCAATGTATTGTTTAAGAAACTATATTGGAGCTTATCAAGGTTGAACCCAATGACACATTAAATCTTTTCTATAACTATGAGGGTAAAACAAATTGTGGAGTGCTTGACAAAATCCTATTTGATCAATGTTTTGGTTGGGTGGGGCATCACTTGGGTTGTTAAAAATTTCAATGGTCTCCAACTGAGTCTACCGAAAATCCAATGCTAAACCTTATAAGTGATTTTATGCAAAGGTAAAATAGTTAGTCTTAGATAGTTTAGAGTGTAATTTGAAGAAGTCAACGATACTATGAATCCATGAATCGAGGTGTTTGCCCTCGTGAGACCAACATACTTAAGAAGTGATATCGATAGGTTCAACGAAATCCCTGGAGGTTGGATCATGAATTGAGTTTGGCATAAATCATATAATATTTGGATTAGTACAAGAGTGAAATATGCATGAGGTGGCAAAAGTTGTGCTAAAGGAGCATTATGACAAGGTGTCATGGTCTAGAGGAGAAAACTTAGTGTGGATGCAATATATTGAACAATATATATTGATGGCACCAATGTTAGGATGAGAGGGAGATATTGATGAATGAATTATGGAATAAAGACAATGGAGCTAGTAGTGGGATATATGCAGAGGCATGTATCAGGTGAAAATAGTTTTGAATTGGGTGCACTTTTTGACAAGGGTGTTGTCATATAAGAAAATAGTGAAAAGAGAACATGAAAAGTGTTGTTGTATGACCATTAATAGAGTGAAACATGCATGAGGTGGCTTACGTTGTGCTAAAGGAGCATTATGACAAGGTGTCATGGTCTAGAGGATAAAACTTAGTGTAGATGCAATAGATTGAATAATATATATTGATGGCACCAATGTTAGGATGAGAAGGAGATATTGATGAATGAATTAGGGAATAAAGACACTGGGGCTAGTAGTGGGATATATGCAGAGGCACGTATTAGGTGAAAATAGTTTTGACTTGGGTGTACTTTTTGACAAGGGTGTTGTCATCTAAGAAAATAGTGAAAAGAGAACATGAAAAGTGTTGTTGTATGACCATTAATAGATGTGAATAAAATAATACAAATAATTTTGAAGACCAAACTAGCAAGAAAATACACATATAAAAATTTGTTTAAAATACACAAAAAATACATATATAAAATTTTGTTTAACTCTATTGTCATGCTATTTGCTTCTTACAACTATAGAAATGAAATTTGCAGCTAAAAAAGTATACCTTGTCCTCCATCAAAGAACCTGAAATAGAGCCAATTTCCCATCAGAGCATGTTCAGATTGTTCCATGTCCAATCTTCACCATTAGCTTGTTCCATGTCCAATCTTCGCCATTAAGTTGTCCATTAATCTTCAGGAAGATTCATGTGATGCCCATGTTTTCTATCCTTGCCTTTGTTGTTTTCCGTAGTCTCCTAAACACGTCAAAAACAACTAAAGAAAGGATAGAAAAACATGGGTAGTAGATACCTTGTAAGAAATGCATTGTGGATCACGGAGGTGACTGCCCTTTAGACCTGCATTTGTCAAATACAATAATAGGTTAAATGAAAAATGAAGATAACCAAAGCATGTTTCATGCATCATTTTGAGAAATTACTATAACCAGAGACTACTTGAGATAAGTGTTGTTTTTTTCTTTAGCACCAAGAATATTTCCATTCCAAATACAAGTCATGTGATATGACAAGTTTGTGCATAAATGTGGATACATGAGCTATTTCACTGTAGAGAAAACTTGAGTGACCTTCTTTCCAACTTATGTAATTTAATCAGATACCTCAATATTGGTGACTATCCAAGACTAACAATAAAAAATTTTGCACAATGATTACCCCACAAAAAGTATTTATATAAGACATTATAGGAAGCTACTAGGTTTATTGTTGTTGGATAGTATGGAATCAACTTCAATTTTTAGATAAATTGCACTCTCATTACCAATGTTCTTCTATGAAGAAAAAGAGAAATCATGGGTATTTTTACAATCGGAGGGATCACATTCTATCCAATGGTATGGGTGTTTGCAATTCATTAGTGATTAAACTATTGCAATGAAAAATAATCCATATTGTATCAAATCATTATTTGATGATAAGATCCTCATTCTAAGAAGCATGACAATTCCAATTGCACATCATTATTTCGTCAATAAATGATTTGGATAACATACCTTCGCTGATCACATCTCATCCATCATTATGTTTGTCTAATACCTGCAGTGCCAAGTCAATAAACCTCCATAAATATGTATAAAATGAATACAACTCATATTGGTAGCATTGTTTACTCTAAGATGCATTTTTATGAGAATGTCAGAACATACCTTGATAGTGCATCCAAGCACCTTACAAGCCTTGTTTTTTTTACTATCCCCTCATCATCCTAGATTCAAACATGGATTTACTTGATTAGAACAAACTAAAAACATTATAGATAGAAACTAAATAGAAATCCTGAATAATATCCTCTTAGTTTTGAGAATAATTTATTGGAGTCGTCTAAACTTGGAGAAAACCTCCTTGATCTGAAGGAGCAACAACAAAGTCGACATTGACTGTGTTGTTTCTACGTTGGATCGAGGGAGGTTTTCTCCAAGATTAAATGAATACAATAAATTATTCTCAATTGAACATGGCCAATCACATGAAGGTGGAATCTCCTNNNCTCAATTCCCCAATACCCAATCTATATTCTAATAGACAATATGCATTAAAAGTATTCAAAATTGATAAAAAGTGTTTGTAAAGATAAGAAAGAAAGCTAATATAAAAGAAGTACACAATTGTTTGATTTCATTTTGCTTTGAACATAAGTACTACAAATTAATAGAATTGGATTTGTTTTATCTCTCTATCCATATTTTACTAACCATCTATATTTTTTTTATTTTACTAACATAAGTACAAGAAAGTATGCAAGAACTCATTCAAAGGCAATGTAACAAAAAGTATGCAAGAACTCATTCAAAGACACATGTCATAAAAAATGGTTTTTATATATGAGGTTTATCATCTAAAAAAAGTTCCAACTATACTAGCTATATGTACATCGATCTTCCTTATAATAATATTATACATCATCATTTGTTTTTAGGCCTCTTATTATGTGCTTTCCAGTTCTTAAGTAAATCATCAACATCCACGTCTTTATTTTCTGAAGGATCTTCAATAGTTGATTCTTCTTGACTCCTCTCATGCACGAGAGAACACCCAGTCTTGTACTGACGTCGTGCAAGCCACTCCGAGGGGGCATCCCCTACAAAAAAAAATATTAAATTTATATGGTCAATTTATAAATATCGTTGAAATAGTTCAGTAATATTAAAAACATATCTGCAATGTAATTATTTACCTGGTGCACTAGTCGGCACCGTTGGAATCATTGTTGGCCTGTACTCCTCTTTACGTGAATGATCTTGAAGTACGACATTCTCTTCCATTGAAACCACAAAATTTATAAGGACACAATCATAAATGCATAAGTAAAAAAAATTAGAAGTACAAAAATTATAATTGCAAAATTATTAAGTATATGATTAATATACAACCATATTATCGTCGTGGGCCTTAGTCGTAGGAACATCGTGGGGCTACAACCCACTGGAATGGGGCTGCTCGAGGGCACCATGTTGTGGCTATGCTACACTATCAATGCACTGATCTTCAATACGAATGGGTTCGTTGATAATGTTGCTCCCATGATTAAAACAAAGTAACACATTAAATTTATGGACGATATCAAACATGAATGTATTTTATAAGTAATGAAAGGTTAATGTGAATTTATTTTTATTTACCTTATCCTGCAAACTGTATTTTGGGGTCTTCCCCATGCTTTTCCTATGTTCGATGACAGCTTGACAGTCGTACCTATAACCAATCTGGAGGTCTTCCTCCCTGGTTTCGGTTCTGAAGTCGTCACCCTACATTGCATGGGAGTATGTATTTTTAATGTTATTGGCTGCAATTACCTGAATGTTGGAAGGCGATAAAAATAATATTGTTAAGATGTTTGGGTGCCTACAATCCATGATTGTAACTTCATGTAGCCTCCTTGGCCTAGCTTGTGATGGCCATGTTTCGAAATCCTTGCTTTCGTTGCCTTCGAAGTGTTAGAAAACCTATCATCAAAAGTTTCAAGTATGTTATATACCACACTTTTATTTATATCTAAATAAAATTAAAGGTATTGAATTCAAAATGTAATTTATCTTATGGTACAAGTTGGTGTTTTTCCTTATTTTCTCAATTTTTTTTCCTTTGCATCCTCAATGAGAACCTTCCACTCCTTCTCTGTAACCGCATGAGGATGCTCATACCTAGGGTTCTTTTGCAATTGAACCCTATACACATCTCACATACATTTCAAATACTGACCAACTAAGGAGGTGACCACTTTTTTATTGAAGGTGTCTACTCCAAAGAGGCCTTCAAGATAATCCATAAGTTATTTTTTGATGTTGGAATTTTGGGAATTCCACCTTGTGCATATGGTTGGCCCAAAAATCAACAATGTTTTGGTCTCCAAGTTCCTATAAAAATGTTCGTTTCCTACACACAAAAATATATGATCATTAATTTAAAAATAATAATATAGATGTTCTATGTTTGAGATAGACAACATGAAATAGTCAAAATATTAAAAAGTACCTAGGAGTTTTATTTGATTTAATAGAAGTCCTTCCTCATTGACCATAAATGTGCAAGGAAGGCTCCCTATGCTGGTAAAATGTCTCACTCCAAGAAATGAAACCGTATAATCCACATCATCGGGTTCATCTCTGTCACTACCTCCAGAGCCTATATGTGTGGCTTCCTGGGGGTGCGTGTCATGGCTCCCATATAAAGGTGTGGAAGATGGAGAAATAAATATTCTAGCAGGTATATGAGGGTTTGCATTAGGAATATGTGGTATTTGTGTAGTGCCATTACTATCAACGCTAGGCTGAATGGGCTTGAAATAACTTTATATAAGAAAGAAAATGTTTTTTCGTTTAGAAAATGTAAAAGTTAAAAAACAAAATTTAATAATTGAACTTATGACATAAAAAATCACTTTAAATTATGGTTATTACCTTATATTTCTTAATCTATTTCATAACCAGTTTGATCCTTTGTTTGACCTTGAGAGTTTGATATTCAAGTTCTAACAAGCGAGCAAGTTCATTGTTCGCTTTAATGATCTTCTTATGTAACATTACCATCGGGTCGAGAGATGAATACAAGTCCTCCTCTCTGGTCGAATAATGAGCATTATGGCTCTTAGATTACATATTTCAACAAAATAAATGTTATTTTAGTTATATAAACAAACATAATAACTGATCGCCACAAAAATAAAATTATATAAACAAATAATCAAATTCACGTATAATGTAAGTCATAATTTTTAATCCTTTACATGTTTTGTGGCTGGGCCTTTTCCACGATCATCTTGCCACATTATAATATAATTATAAACTTGAAATATTTTAAAAAAAAATTGTTAAATATAAAAAAAATTGTTTGCCACTCATAAAATTATATAAACAAATAATGGAATTCACATTAACTATAAATTGAAATTGTTAATCGTTTACATGTTAAAGATAAAAAAAATATGATGAAATAGGTAGAGGTTGCTTAAAAAGGTGTTTCATAAGTACCCAAAAACTATTAGTCGATGTATCTATTTGATTCAAATGGTAATCCACTAATAACTCTTCCCCGAGAGCTATCTTTTTTATTACACACATGACTACCTGATTCCCTTCACGTCCCTCATAAATTCAATTTGGTTGCTTGTTTGTTGTCCTGGGTCAGGTGTTGTTTATAAACCCTGCGATATTGCTAGAATATTTAGGCCTTCCATCAATTTAGATAGACCCTCCCTTATTTTTATCGCTTTTTATTAGCTGTATATAATTTACGGCGAGTGCATATCTCCGCATACTTCTCATTTACCAGACCAACCACATCCAATTTCTATAATCGTAACAAGGTTCGACATAGTCCGTCAATTAAGTTACTGTATTGTATTTTACAATTATTCCATCCATGGAAAATATCCTTAGGCCATGCAGGGAGGATGGTGCAATGTGATACGTCCTATTGTTGACAATGAAGTCAATGTCCAATAGAGGCAGTTCCTTAGGTACCCATTTTTCACCAGATGCTTATACCTGAGTGACACCTCTATGTCTCATATGCTCACATCATCATAAGAGCACGATCCTCCTTTGGAAAGAAACAATTTCATGCATCTACAAAATTTTCTTCTGACCTTTTCATCTCTGGTCGTTGCTCGCATATCAAATATACTAGATGCAGTTGCATTTCCATTTTTTTGTCCTGAGATTCCTGATCCAGGTGGATATCAGTGGTCACCCACCTTTTCCAACTAGATCAAAACAATTTTATGACAATTTTGGCAATTTAGTATTTTTAGCATTTTTTAACTTTTAGGGCTAGTTTGAGGGCCTAAGCAACGTTTTTTCATGATCAGGCACCTAAATGAAATACAAAGGCTTTGATTGAGCCCCCTAAATGAATATCCTTACCAATACCTTTCCAATGAGATATCGTGTTCCCTAAACGTAGATCGTATGTAAAAGTTACGACCCCAGGAAGTTAATGTACTAACTTACCCCAATGGGGCCCACATGACTTTTGGTGCTTCATCTCTTAGGGTTAGGTTTTTGGATGTCTAGGGTTTTGGAATTCATATTTATTGTAAAAAGGCCTTTAGATCCTGATTGTACTCATATTCTTGCGAATAAGCATAGCCGTCACATCTCTTCTCAGAGATAAGTTTCCACCATTATAACAAGCTTGTTTTTAGTCTACATTTTACATTTTTCAGCATATTTCTTATTTAATAGAAGTCAAGTTTTACTATATATCTGTTATTGTTCACTATGTATTTGTGTTAACATTATGAATATGTGATTTCATTTTGTTCCACTCATAAATCCGAATCAGTGGGTATCGAAGCGGTCTGATCCTTATCATTTTTTAATGCATATCCCTGACATAGTCATGATATAGAGAGTTGGGTTTCGAGCTTGTTTCTCTTGAGGAAAACTAATATCGCACGCCCAAGAAACCTCCCATGGCGGGAAAAAATAAGTATGACGAGACATGAGATCCTTTCAAAATGTTGCTCGAGGAAGCCCTTGAGTGACAAAGGAATGGGATGATGGATAACTTCACACAAATCCTTCGACGACTGTCGACAAGAAATACATCCACCTCAAGTGAAAGAAACACCCCCTTCAAGGTACACATCAATTTTGATATTCCTATATTTGAAGGTCAAATATATGCAAATGCCATAGATAAATGGTTAAACCTTCTAGAAGGGTATTTTTCTATCCACAACTTTTTCGATAGAGAAAAGATTATATTTGTGCTCCTTAAGGTCGTCCCCATGTCAAATATTGGTGGGAGAATTTATTCGAGAAAAATGAAACAGACGAAGCCACATTATTTGCAGTTGCACGCACTCAAGATTCCTTCAGGGATGCTATTAAGGAACAATACTACCCTGTTGGAAGTTATGATGACTTGTATACAATATGGACCACACTACGGTAGGAAATAGACCAAACTGTCCCAGAGTTCACCGATGTCTTCCATACCTTGCGCACTAAGATGGGTATCAAATTTTCTGAGTGACATCTGGTGCTCAAGTACCACGAAAATATGCATAGATACATCCAGACATAAAGGGAGTTTTTGGACATCTCATCCTTGGGCACAACCTATCAATATCTTGTCAAAATCGAGCAGAAGCTTAAACAAAAGACACGACAGTTTGGGTCTGGGAACCCCTCATAATAGAAGAAGGGAAAGGGAAGCCCTAATTCATTGAACAAAGGAAAGATAAAATATGGGAAGCCTCATGAAAACTAGTCCAAGTCGCAAGAAAAGAAGGACAATGGGAAGACGAAGAAATATAATGGGAAGTGGTGAAACTTCCATAAAAACCTATAGCATAACACTGTTGATTTTCACTCAAAGCAGTCATTAGTGGATTAAGTAAAATCCTTTGAGTCATATGCAAGTTCCGAATCTGATTCAAAACTAGAGAAGTGGAGACAGATCATTGATGCAAAACCTAGTTCCACCGTTGCTACCACCAAGATCCATCCCGGCGAACCTAATGATCCAAAGGAAGCCGATCGCCTCTTTCATTCACATATGTGGGTGAAAATCACTCCACTTCACTTCATCATTGATAGTGGTATCCAGAATAACCTCATATCAACAGAGGTCATCAAACGTCTAGCCCTGTTGACAAAACTACACCCACATCCCTACACCATTGGATGGCTCCATCAAGGAAGCAATCTTCGTGTCAGCCAACAGTGCCTCCTGTCATATGACACCAAGCCATTCAAAGATGAGGTATTGTGTGATGTTTCTCCCCTTGAAGCTTGTGAGGTTATTTTGGGATAACCTTATTTATGGAAACATCAGGTTGTATATGAGTTCATGCCTTGTAGTGTTATTATTACTTTGAACAAGAAATTGTAAATGATACCTAAGGTAGTCCCACCTAGTGGTATTTCCTTGATCTCCACCAAGAAATGTAGGAAGGTAATTTATCAGACCGAGAAGTTTGTCTTCTTCATGATTCTCTCTCAGAGTGAGTGAAGGTTACAGCCAGAGCCATGGCCTCTGAGATCGACCTCTCCACGTAGCAGAAGCAAGTGGATAAGGTCGTGGAAGAATACAAAGGCATATTCTCATCACCTATTGGAGTACCTTTGCATTTTCAGGTCAATCATCCCATCGATCTGACCCCCAACGCACCGCTACCAAATGGGATAGTCTATCGTCACTCTTTTCTATAAAATGAGGAGATCAAGTGTCAGATCCAAGCACTAGCATATTTGGTCCATTTTGCGGTGGCTGTTTCGACGCTATTGCGATGCTATGTCGTTGATATTACGATGAATATGGAGTCTCTAAAACGTCGGTTTATGTGACGTGGCATTTGCGATGAACTTGAACAGATGTCGCATAAGTGACAATATAGGAAAACAATGTGAAACCAACATTTCGTCTAAATTGCAACAACTTTTATAGCAAAACCGTCACATCAATAGAAGTGGTCGTCGTATATGCGATGACAACTTTTCTTTGTTTATATAGCTAGACTGTCGCATCAATAGAAGTTGTCATCACCTATGCGACGATCACTTTTTGTTGCTTATATAGATAAATCGTCGCATCAATAGGATTTGTCGTCGCCTATGCGACGACAATTATTTGTTGTTTATATAGCTAAACCGTCACATCAATGGAAGTTTTCATTTCTTATGCGACAACAAATTTTTGTTGTTTATATAGAAAAACTGTCACATCAATAGAAGTTGTCATCGTATATGCGACGACAAATTTTCGTTGTTTATATAGCAAAACCGTCGCATCAATAGAAGTTGTCGTCGTATATGCGACGACAGATTTTCGTTGTTTATATATCAAAAATGTCGCATAAAAAATAGTTGTCGTCGTATATGCGATGACACATTTTTGTTCTTTATATTTCAAAACCATCGCATCAATAGAATTTGTGGTTGCATAGGCGATGACCAAAATTTATTTAAAAAAAAATAAAAAGTCATTTTGGGCTGCAATTTTGATATTAATATTAATATTACCATTTTAATATTAATATTACCATAATAGACTTAAGACTAGTCTATTATATGAAAGTTCACAATCATTCACATGTTAAGTTTCAAAGACATAACTAAAATATGTTTCTCTCTTTAATAAATATTATTGGTTTAACATCAATCAAACTCATTCATAGTATCCCTAAGACAAATTGCTCTTACTAGACATCTACAACATCGTGGATGAAAGGTATCTTAACTTTTAAACATGACAATCCTTAGGAACAAGGTTAATACATTTAAACCCGTATACACTAAATAAAGGTAAGGATCATCAATCTATCAACCTCTTAACCTTCTAGGTAAACAACCCATCAATCAATAGGCCATTGAACATGTGAATCAATAATGCATAACATTTATACATGTCAAAACCTCCAAAGGGTGGACACCATTAAGTTTTTATGCTAATACCAATGAATGATCAAATATAAGCACTTACATCAATAATAGACATCTTCATACTAGTTACAAAATAATCTCTAATCAACAACTTCATATAGTTATGAATATGAAGGAAAAAACTAGTTTCACTTATTCAAGAATAATCGGTTATGTTAATATGGCATCAAAAACACTATCATTCACTATGA
>ML795193.1:602042-614936 GCA_009831015.1 Picea engelmannii
ATTATCATCTATATAATGTACATCTAACTGTCTTATAAAATTATTACATGACATCATGAATTTATTTTAGTCTTCTTTTTTTCTTTCCAGTGCTTAAGAAAATCATCAATGTCCATGTTTTCATTTACTAGGTGATCTTCAACAGATGATGTTGTTTCAATCCTTTCATGCCGAGTACATCTGGTCTCGTACCCACGACGTGGATGATGCTGTGAGGGGTCATCACCTAAAAAAATTAAAAATATTGAATTTATATGGCCAAATTTTAAATATCATTGAAGTAGTTCACTAATATTAAAAAAAAACTCTACAATGTAATTATTTACTTGGTCCTCTAGTCGGCACCGTTGGAATGGTTGTCGGCTTGTTCACCTGATCTTCAGGTCGAGGATGATCATCTATGACATTCTCTTCCATTGAAACGTCAAAATTTATAAGTACAAAATTATTAAGTATATAATTAATATATAGACATTTTACTGTCGTGGGCCTCATTCACAGGAACATCTTGGGGCTGCACCTCACTGGGATGGGGCTGTTGGGGAGAACCATGATCTTCTGGTTGTGTTTCACTATCAATGCTCTATTGTTCAGTACTAATGGTAGGGTTGATAGTGTTTCTCCCCTAATTAAAAGAAAGTAAGACTTTAAATTATGGACGATATCAAACATTTACGTATTTTATAAGTAACGAAAGGTTAATGTGGACTGATTTTTATTTACCTTATCCAACAAATTGGATCTTTGGTTCTACCCCATGCTTTTCCTTCGATCAACCACGAATTTATAACTGTACTTGTAACCAAGTTGGAGGTCTTCCTCCGTGGTTCCAGTTCTGAAGTCGTCACCTTGCATTGCATAAGGGTATGGTTTTTTAATGTTTTTGGCTGCAATTACCTTAAAGTTGTAAGGTGATACAATTAATATTCTTAAGATGTTTGGGTACTTACGATTCGTGACTATAACCTCAAGTAGCCACCCGAGCCTATCTTGTGTTGGCCATGTTTGAAAATCCTTGCTTTGGTTTCCTTCGAAGTGGTAGGCAACCTATCATCAAAATTTTCAAATATGTTATATATAACCACACTTTTATTTAGATCTAAAGAAAAATAAAGCTAGTATTGAGTTCAAAAAATTGTAATTTACCTTGGTGTACCAGTTATTTGTTCTCCTGATTTTCTCAAAATATTCTCTTTTGCATCATCAATGATCGCCTTCCACTCTCTCTCTGGAATTGAGGGAGGACACTCATACTTAGGATTTCTTGCCAAACTTCGTCTATAAACATCCTGGGTATATTTTAAATATTCACCGACTGCAGATGTGACCGCTTTTGTATTGAACGTGTCTACACCAAAGAGGCCTTCGAGATAATCCATAAGTTCCTTTTTGAGGTTGGAATTCTGGTAATTCTACCTAATGCGTAAGGTTGCCCCCAAAATAGACAAGGCCTTTCTCTCTACGTGCCTATAAAAAAAGTCGTTTCCTACACACAAAAAGATATGATCATTAATTTAAAATTAATAATCTAGATGATTTCTGTATGAGGACAACATTAAACGATTAAAATATGAATTAAAACTACCTGGGAGTCTTGATTGTTTTAATGGAAGTCCATCATTGTCGACCAAAAATGTGCATGGAAGGGTCCCCGTGCTTGTCACACGTCTAGCTCCAGAAATTGCATCCATCTCAACCACATCACTATGATCCTCATCTCTGCCACCCTCTCTAGACTTTGATCGAGGTGTAGATTCCTGTCGGTGCGTGTTATGGCTCCTATCTAATTGAGGTGTGGAAGATGGAGAAGTAAATAGTGCTCTGGTAGTTGCATGACCGCCCACATTAGGACTCTGTAGAGTCTCTGTAGCGCCACTACTACCAACCCCGGGCTGAACAGGCTCCAAATATTCCCTTATAAAAAAGAAAATGTTTTTTCGTGAGATAATGTAAAAGTTAAAGAAAAACGTATCATAATTGAACATATGAGTGCATTAAACCAAAAAAAAAATTAAATTATGGTTATTAACTTATATGTGTTAAGTTGTGACATAAGGAACTTGATCCTTTCTTTGACGTCCGAAGTTTGTTCTAGACGATCTAACAAGCTAAATAGTTCCTTGTTAGCTTTAATGATTTTTTTTTTTAATTCAGACCATCGGATCAGCGCAAGAATAAAACCCCTCCTCGTCGGTGGAATCATGATCCACATGGCCTACTGACTACATATAATTTCAACAAAAACAATGTTATTTCAATAAAATTATATAAGCAAATAATAAAAACAACGTAAAATGAAGGTGGAAATTGATAATCATTTACATGTTCTGTGGATGGCCCTTTTCCACGATCATCCTGCCACATTATAATATAATTAGAACCCCCAAATATTTAAAAAATTGTTAATGATAACAAAAAAACAATGTTAATGATAATATTTACAACAATGTTAAAGATAATAAAAAAATCTAATGCAATAAGTAGAGGTTTCTTAAAGAGGTGTTGCATAAGAACCTGCACACTATTATTCAATGTGTCTATTCGATTCAAATGGTAATCCACTAATAACTCTTCCCTGGGAGATATCTTTTTTATTGCACACAGGACTACTCGATTCTCTTCACATCCTTCAAATATGCAATTCGGTTGTTTGTTTGTTGTCTCGGGTCACGTGCTGCTTATAAACCCTGTGATATTGCTGGAAGATTTAGGCCTTCCATCAATATAGATAGTTGCTCCCTTATTTTTATCCTTGTTTATTAGTTGTATATAATTTGCGGTGAGTGAATATCTCCACATACTTCGCATATACCAGACCAGATGCATCCAATCATTATAATTATAACACAGTCTACCATAGTCCATCAATTCAGTTACTATATTGTATTTTACAATTATTCCATCCATGGAAAATATCCCCAAGCCATGCAGGGAGGATGGTGCAATGCGATATGTCCTATTGTTGACAACGAAGTCAACATCTATAGGAGGCAGTTCCTTAGGTACCCATTGGTTCACCAGATGCTTATACTTGAGTGGAACATCTATGTCTCCTATGCTCTCATCATCATAAGAGCATGATCCTCCTTTGGTAAGAAAAAATTTCATGCGTCTACAAAATTTTATTATGACTTTTTCACCTCTGGTCCTTGTTTTCTTATCATATCTACTAGATGCAGTCACATTTCCGGACTCTATTTATCCTAAGATTTCCTCACTCGACGAAGAAATATCTGACATGTACCTTTTTGGTTGTACCTTCAGTTGCATGTGCACGTGTTGTTAGTTAGTAGTCCATCATAATATTCACAGTTCTAAATAAATTTTTTATATCAGATCCATAGTAATTGAGCAGATTTGTCATTTCAAATATTTCCTATGCAAGAAATTTCTTAGAAACATAGTATCTAGAATTAAGCCTAATGCATAATATTTTAGGTTTGGATGCCTTGGTGGGAATGGGGTTCCATGGCTTAAGTTCGTTAGACACTTGACACTTGCTAGAAGCCTATTGCATCAGATTTTTGCCTACATGAGGAATACAACCACATCCACTCTCATGTTTCTCAATGGTAGGATGAATCAAGTCCACAAAGGTATGACTAGTCTATGATAGTTGGATATGATGTGGACTAATTATTAAATTTCTAACGAGATCTATCTAGGGAATCCTTAAACATGGTTGGCTCATTAAACACAAGGTCCAATTAAATTCCACCACATGGAAATGAAACATCAACATGAATGAACTTGGAAGGACTAGTGGTGGCTCTAGAGTGTGCCACATGGGTCCACTACACATTTTAAAAGCTAAGTTAAAAGACACCCTTATAAAAAAAAAATCAAGTCTTTTAGAGAATTGGACTCAAACAAGATTTCACTAGGCTCTAATAATACTTCAGATCCATAGGAATTGAGCAGATTTGCCATTTCAAATATCTCCAATGCAAGAACTTTCTTAGAAACATGGTACCTAGACTTAATCCTAATGCATAATATTATAGGTTTGGATGCCTTGGTGGGTCTGAGGTTCCATGGATTAAGTTCGTTAGACACTTGACTCTTGCTAGAAGCATATTGCATCAGATTTTTGCTTGCATGAGGAATACAACCACATCCACTCTCATGTTTCTACATGGTACTAGTCTATGATAGTCGGATATGATGTGGACTAATGATTAAATGTATAATGAGACCTGTCTCGGGAATACTTATAAGATCCATGTCTTGTGTTCTAACACCTCCCATATAAGAAGAGCCATGTCTCGTGTACTAACACCTCCCATATAAGAAGAGCTATGCATAATATTTTAGGTTTGGATGCCTTGGTGGGCTTGGGATTCCATGGCTTAAGTTCGTTAGACGCCTGACACTTGCTAGAATCATATTGCATCAGATTTTTTCCTACATGAGGAATACAACGAGATCCACTCTCATTTTTCTCCATGGTAGGGAGCTAAAAAATGTTGTTGATCCATTAGGTTTTTATGCCCTCAGGAGAAATTGGCCAAGAGTCCTTAAAATGGTTTGGGATGCGAATTTCATGGAGGAAAGTTCAAAAATCTTTTAGAATCAATGATTGATTATAGGCTTGTAGTTGATGGGAGTGTTGTTGAGTATAGGGACAAGATTGTTGGATTCTCTCATGGATTTGATCTTGTTGTTACTCTTGCTTTAGGTTTCTCTCAAAAATAGGGAGGCGACCTTGTTGAGGTTGTTGAATTAGTTCCCAGATGTTTTGAGATGCATGGGAGAGATGCCCATAACCATAGCTTGAATACAACCCCACTTGGGTTTTTTATTATACCACAAGCTTGGTATTTCAGGATAGGCAAAATTTGTGCAGTTGTCTACTTTTGTGATTTTCATAGATCTGATCCACTTGTATTGTCTTGTAGTAGATTTCATTATTTTTACATGACATCCTGAACAGTTCATGGCGTGGTGTCCAAATACTTTGACTTGTTATGTTGTCAGGCTTGAGGTATGATAGATTTTGGAAAGTTATTGACGATCTAAGGTTATGTTCCTTCAGTTTCACAAGTGGTCAGTGTTTCTAGGAGGTTTGAAACACTATGATATCATCTTGTGTTGTTGGTTACAATGAGACTTCCACAGCTTATACAATCTATATTATAGCACAATTGAAGACTCTAGTGATCCAAGATGTGAAGTTTGATGAGAAAGTAAGGTCCTCTAGTTCACAGATATCTCCCTCACTGATTGAAAGGAGTGAAGAGGTTGTTGTTCTTAGGGGTCACAAACCAACCATATACCCAACCTGATTCGAGGAGTTGAACGCATTAGCTATCCACTCCGGTTGGACATGAAGGGTCAGAGAAGAGAAATCATTCTTAGGACCAAAAATTTGGGTGGAAAAAGGGGAGAGCTCTCCGTTCTTGTCCTGGTTCTCTTGTAGCTGGATAGCCCAGAACTACAAGAATCCCCAAAATGGGATTTCAACTTAGCACTTTTTTGGAAGAGTTTCTCTTTGGAGAGCATAGTACGATGAAAGTTGTGAGTTGTGTTCGGGGGGGAGTTATTGTCTATTGTTGGCCTCTATGGTAGAATCAGTCGGGGAGGCCTGAGAGACGGTGGTTTACCTTGTGGCAGATGTTAGCGGTTCGAGTCCACTTATCTCTAGCCCATGATCCTATCCAATACAATGGTATATGATAGCACAAAATTATTCAGATCCGACAATTTGATTTATGATTTATCATTCATGGATGTTGATAAGATATTTCCATTTAGTAGCACCTTAGGATGGTATAACCTTTAATGACGAGGTTCAAACGAGGAAGGGCTTACGGTGGATACCTAGGTACCCAGAGATGAGGAAGGGCGTAGTAAGCGATGAAATTCTTCGAGGAGTTGAAAATCAGAATAGATCTGGAGATTCCGGAATAGGTTAACCTTTTTAACTGTTGATTAATCCATGGGTAGGCAAGAGACAACCTGGCGAACTGAAACATCTTAGTAGCCATAGGAATAGAAAGAAAAAGTGATTCTCGTAGTAGCGACGAGAAAAATGGGAGAAGCCTAAACCGTGAAAACAGGGTTGTGGGAGAGCACAATATAAGATCTATTCTGCTAGGCGAAGTGGTTGAGTCCTGCACCATATATGGTGAGAGTCCAGTAGCCTAAAGCATCATTGGGTTACACTCTAACCTGAATAGCATGGGGCATGTGGAATCCCGTGTGAATCAACAAGGACCACCTTGCAAGGCTAAATACTCTTGGGTGACCAATAGTGAAGTAGTACCGTGAGGGAAAGGTGAAAAGAACCCCCATCGGGGAGTGAAATAGAACATGAAACCGTAAGCTCCCAAGCAGTGGGAGGAAAATGATATCTCTGACCGCGTGCCTATTGAAGAAAGAGCCATCGTCTTATAGGCAATGGCTTGTTTAAGGGAACCCACCGGAGCCGTAGCGAGAGCGAGTCTTCATGGGGAAATTGTCACTGCTTATGGACCCGAACCTGGGTGATCTATCCATGACCAGGATGAAGCTTGGGTGAAACTAAGTGGAGGTCCGAACCGACTGATGTTGAAAAATTAGTGGATGAGTCGTGGTTAGGGGTGAAATGCCACTCGAACCTAGAGCTAGCTGGTTCTCCCCGAAATGCATTGAGGCACATCAGTTGACTGGACCATCTAGGGGTAAAGCACTATTTTGGTACGGGACGCAAGAGTGCTACCAAATCGAGGAAAACTCTGAATACTAGATTGCCCCAATAAAAGGGGTAAAGTTCAGTTAGTGAGATGATGGGGGATAAGCTTCATCGTTGAGAGGGAAACAACCCAGATCATCAGCTAAGGCCCCTAAATGACAGTTCAGTGATGAAGGAAGTATGAGTGCAAAGACATCGAGGAGGTTTGCCTAGAAGCAACCAACCTTGAAAGAGTGCGTAATAGCTCACTGATCTAGCGCTCTTGCGCCGAAAATGAACGGGACTAAGCGATTTGCCAAAGATGTGGGATGTAAAAATACATCGATAGGGGAGCATTCCGCCTCAGAGGGAAGCACCGACGCGAGCAGGTGTGGACGAAGCAGAAGAGAGAATGTCAGCTTGAGTAAAACAAACATTGGTGAGAATCCAATGCCCTGAAAACCTAAGGGTTCCTCCACAAGGTTCATCCATGGAGGGTGACTTAGGGCCTAAGATCAGGCCGAAAGGCATAGTCGATGGACAACATGTTAATATTCCTGTACTACCCCTTGTTGGTCCTGAGGGACAGAGGGGGATAGGTTAGCCGAAATATGGTTATCATTTTAAGGACGCAAGGTGACCCTCTATACATTGATTCAAAGGTAAAAGAAGAATCAATTATAGGTGTGTACAAGGTGGGGTTGGGGGTGGATATTCCTCATCATCTACTCTAGCACACAAAAATCCAAGATGGCTTATCCAAACATTATAGGATGCACAAAATCATTTAGGAGCGCCCATATCATCAATGAGGGTGAGTATACCTCCTAGGAGATATACCATATTGTATTAAATTTCCATTTGTGATATTTACAATTGTTTTGAGGAGGTGACGTGTGATACTTTGTTGGATGAGTGTGATGTTTAGAGGGTAGTTCCTTTCTGGGAGCCAGTGGTTGAGTTTGAGATTGCTACGTGTTCAAATTTGCAGAAGGAAAGTTTGTTTGAGTTGCAAAGGGAGAAAAATTATGTTGGTGAAAACAATTTCCTCATAAAGAGGGTGTGTTTTCTTTCGAGGTTACTCTGAAATTGTTTGATTGAGTTGCAAAGGAAGCATAAAGATGTTGGTGAAAACACTTTCCTCATAAAGAGGGAGTGTTTTCTTTTGAGGTTACTCCAAAATTAAGTTACACCATACTTAAGGGTTCATGTGATGTGGGGTGCATGGTGTATTGATAACCCTTAGTTGACATGATGGACATACACATTGGAGTTAGCTTTCCCATTGATTGTAAGACCTTGTCTTGATGCATATGTGGCATTCTTCCTTGGAGCAATAGAGACCTACATGGCTAGTGGCTTTCTTCATGAGACAAAAATGGAGGTTGATTTCTTCCTTGGGATGATGGTTTTCCTTGGAGGAGGATAATTGGGCATATTGGAGGAGTGATATGAACCCTAGATGGCACGGGGACACTTGGTTTCTTACATGGAGACTTGGCCTTGACTTGAGGACACTTGGGTTGAAAACAAATCATGTAAGTGGCATTGACCCAGAGGTATACATGGCCTAAGAGGGAGTGCTGGAGAATTGGAGACCTTTGGAGGAGGAGTGTTACACACACCTCGTGGAGCGTTCAACGTTCAATCCTTGTTTGTTGGATGTGCTTCCCTTGGAGCTTGGCATGTGTGAGTTGGAGTTGGAGTGCTCCACATGTGGGGATATTTAGTAATTAGATAGATTTTTTGTTGTATACTTGATCCACTTTATGATTTTTTCCTTCCTTGACTTTCATAAAAGAAAATTGAGGAGAAGGTATTTTCATCACTTGTACTTCTTCACTCATAGACTCACATGCTTGTGTTAGAGATGTGAGAGTAGAGTGAACTTGTCTTCTTATACTCTTCTTCATGTGTATTTTCTTTTTGTTTGAATCATCCTTAGAGTTTCTTGTCATAAGTAGTATTCACTTTTTTGTTATGCATTACTTCTCTAATTCTAACAAAAGCACAATGGAAATGATCTCTAAATAGAGGAAGGTCATCTCTTTAGTTGATAAAATTAGGGAAAGTAAGAAATATGGAGAAAAAAAAGAGCAGGGATCTTCATGGAGAACAAAAGGAGCTAACCCTAACCCTAAATCTATTGGAGTCTTGTGATTTTGGGGACAAAGCCCATGAAATTACCATTTTCGACGGCCTCCTTCTCTTTCTCTATTGCTCGGGATTTTATGTGGATATTGGCCTCCTTATCTGTCGCTATCCCTCGAGTTTCTCTTTCCCAACTCCTTCTTTGTGTCTTGGCCTCCTCTTTCCCTAGCTCTTGCCCTCCTCTTGGCCTCCTTCTCTTGCCCAACGTCTATTATCTTTTCTGTCGCACGAGTGCAGTGTGAGTGTGCTCTAGCTCTTGCCCTCCTCTTCACCTCCTTCTCTGTCACACGAGTGCAGTGTGAGTGTGCTCTAGCTCTTGCCCTGATCCTCTTCGCTTCCTTCTTTATCGCGCGAGTGCAGTGTGAGTGTGCTCTAGCTCTTGCCCTCCTCTTCGCCTCCTTCTCTGTAGCGCGAGTGTGTATTTTGGGCTCTAATTTGATCATGAGTGTAAGACACACAGGCATGAGTCATGCAGTCTTTAATTTGTTTGTTTTGAATTATATATATTTTAATTTTTTGAATTAATATATTTTATAATATTAATTTATATTTCATTATATTTAACATATATAATATATATGTGGGTTAGTGGTGTATTTAGGGGCTAGTGGGTTAGGGATTGATGGGTTATGGGTTAGTGGGTTAGAGGGTTAGGTGTCAGTGGATTCAAGGTTACAGGTTAAGGGGTAAAGGGTTAGTGGGTTAGTGGTTAGTGGATTAACATGTCAAAGGATTAAGGGTTAGTAGGGTATGGCTTAATAGGTTACAAGTTAAAGGGTTAATGGTTAGTATGGGTTAAGTGTTAGTGGGTGAATGGGTCAGTGGTTCAGATGTCACTAAGTGAGTGTGTTAGTGGTTCATAAGTCATTGAGTGAGTTTGTTAGTGGTATAGCGATTAGAGGGTTAAGGGTTAGTGGGCTAGTGGTTAGTGTGTTAGGAGCTATGGGTTAAGGGTTAGTGTGTTATGGGGTTAGTGGTAAGGGAGATAATGGTTTAAGAGATAATGGTTTAGGGTTTAGTAGGTAATGGTTTAATGGGTTAAGAGTTGGCGTTTTAGAGGTTATGGGTTAATGGGTTAGTAATTTGGAGTCTAGTAGGAGTTACTGGGTTAGTTGTCAAGAATTAGTGTGTTAGGGGTTGCGAGTTAGTGGGTTAGTATTTTTTTCCTATATAATGGGTTTGTGCATTCAACATTAAGGGTTATTGGTTTACAGGGTTAGCGATTACTAGGTTAGATGTTAGTCAATTAATTGTCATTAGAAGTTAGTAGGTTAGATGCTAGTCAATTAGTTCTCATTGGGGGTTAACGGACAAGTGACTATTAGTGGTTGGGTTTTAGGGGTTATGGATTGATCTCTTGGTGGTTTAGGGATCATTAGGGGATATAAATTTAATTGGTTGGTGTGTTAGGTGTTAGAGTCCTATAATCATAGGTAACCCGATTCTTCAGCTGTTATTTGGCATTGCCCCATGATGAAGACATCTGGCTCGCTGGTCTCTCAGTTATTTCCGTTTCCCCTCCATCCATTTCGTCTGATCCTCCATCACCCTGCTGCATTTTTCATCCACCACTGCACCCCTCTCTCCCTTGCCCATTTGTCCCATTGAGTGCATCTCACCCATCACTCATCCCTGCCCGAATAAACCAACTTAGGATGATAAAAAAATGATTAGATTAATTAATAATATTAGTAATAATTTTATTATAGTTAGGTTTATGTTAGAATTTTTAATAATTAATTAATCATTAATTAATTAATTAATGATTATTAATTGAGTTAGTTGTTAATAATTAGGTTAATTTGTTAAAATAAATATTAACCAAAAATAAAAAATAAAAATCAAATCATATATATTAAAACATATAAAATAATAAATAAAAATAAATATGAATTAAAAAGAATAAAAATGAAACATTAATTAAAATATAATAAAGTAAAAACATAAAACAAATTATAAAACATTAAAATTAAATAAAAACAATTAAAAATAAAAAATATCAAAAACATGTAACTTAATACATATATTAAATAAAACATATATAAAGTAAATCATATAAAACGTAAATAATAAAAACAAAAATTAAAAAAAAAACTAAAAATTAAAAAAACTAAACTAAAAATTAAAAACAAAACTAAAAAAAATCCTTATCCTAAGTTTACTACCCACCTCTCGTGCATATCGGACCCCCCTCACGTCCCATTAGCTTGGGGGGTCTGATATGGGTTGTTTCCCAAAACCACCCATGGACACTTGGCGACTCCACATGCCAGCGGACCCCTCACGTCCCATTAGCTTGGGGGGTCTGATATGGGTTGTTTCCCAAAACCACCCATGGAAACTTGGCGACTCCACATGCCAGCGGACCCCTCCCTAAACCGCTTACCACCTCATGGGTCCGGAATACCGCCTTCCCCAAAAGAAACCACTTTTCTCATTTTTTTTTTTAAATCACCCATTTTTGCCTGTTCAGCATGTCATCTTCCGAAACCGATTTCGGGAAAAAGAAAACTAATTTTGAGAAACCAAGAGAGTTTTTTCTCCATAATGGGCTGAAGAAAAAAAAAATCTCTCATGTTTTTCATAGGTACCACCAGTTGGGATAATCGAAGCTGTCTTTCAGACTCATTTTTTTTATTTTTGGTTTTCCTGTTACAATCTCGATATTGCGGGAGATGTTATGGCGAGATGGAGGCGAATTTGGTGAAACCAAAGGAGGTTTTTTTCCAGAACATTCCCATATACAATAACCTCCTTCAATTTTTTCCTAGGTATCAGCATTGAAGATAAATAGATGTCTGTGTGGACCCCTTTTTTTGCAGAAATTCGACACATCTTTCATGGCGGACAGTTCAGGATTTTTAGGGATTTGTTGCTATTTTTGGCCGAGGCAGTTGAATCCAACTTCCAAAACTTGTTGGGGGATCTATCCTATTTATTCATATGATTTTAATGTAAAGAGGGTTGACTCTAGCACCCATGAAGGCTATTCTCTGTAGTATTTTTCTGATTCACCAGGAATACAAATGGACTTTTTCACAGGATTCTTGTATGCCGATGATTGGTGAAGTTTTCTTTCTTCATTGAATGTGATTCTACTCATTCTTCATTGTGTTTCTCTCTTTCTAATTTTCAAAAGGATATTTAATGCAGAATTTATCCTTGATACTCTGTGCAGTGCTTTTGAGAATCTAAATGTTTTCCTCTGATACTACAATGAAGAAAGTCTTGAATGCTTTTTGTTGTAGTTGATTATCTCATCTGTTCGTTCTCTACATAATTTTATTTCTAAAAAATCCAACGTCTACATCACCTCACCCTATGGAAATACCTTATAGACCTGTGTTTAATTTCAAACTTGTCACAGACCCCATATCCCATTGTCTTCTTTTGTTGTCTCAACCAGAAAACTCCAAGAACATATCCTATTCTGCATAGCTAGCCTAATATCCTATCCCAAATAAAGCTATATCATATAGAGAGATCCCTCTCTGAGTCTTGGAGGGCTAGATCCCTAACTCGAAGCGGTTTTGATGTTGCCTCTGTGACTGCCTCAACAACCTTGGGCAAATTACAGAGTGCTAACATTAGGGATATTGGTTAAATCTCAATTAATCATTTAATAGGTTAGTAAGGAAAAATTTATTGTGTTAGTGCTTAGTGGGTTAGAATTTAGTGTCTTAGTTGTCATCTAGTTAGTGGTTAGTGGGATAATTTCCATCCATGGTTAATGGGTTAGGGTTATGTGTTAGTGGGTTAGTATCTTTAGGGTTAGTGAGTTAGGTATTAGGGGGTTAGTGCATTAGGGGATCAAGGATTAGTGGGTTATGGGTTAGTGGATAATGTGTTGGGGATTAGAAGTCAAAGGGTTACATGTTAGTGTGTTAGGGATTAGGAGTTAGTGGTTATGGGTATAATTAGGTTAATGGTTAGTGGGTTAGACATTATAGTGTTTTTTTTAGAACTAGAGGAATTTGTAATTTCCCTGGATAATTACCTAGGTGAGACACAAGTTCAAATCTAGCTAGCTTCCACTATAACCCCTAGATTAGTGCCAACAACTTGCAATCCAATGCCTAGCAATAAAATTA
>ML795193.1:640925-660438 GCA_009831015.1 Picea engelmannii
CATCAAGAGTCCAAGTAGGATTTTTTGGAGGCTTATTTGGTGTAGAAGTTCCCTTTTTTGGTGGCATGTTGGCCAAGTATCACTTTTGAACCTTGATTTTGAGGTGGTTCTGCTAGACAATATTTCTTCTGTTGTATATCCCAAGTTTCGGCCCTTCTGGGTATGAAAATTTCTTTATGTAGTTCTCTAATATTTATTCTCTATAATTCCATAGGTCTGATCAAAATTAGATGTGCCAAGTGGAATTTACGGTAACTTCCCCACAACTTGCCGATTTTTGGCCTTTCCAGGAGATCACACTTGTATAGCGTGCCCCACAAAAAATAATTGATATAAAATTCTGAAACTCACACTAGAAATACTACAGACTAGCCACTATCCAATGAAACCATTCCCACTCAATTTGGATACTCTAGGAATAATTTATTATTGTTTTACCTGGAACACCTTCTTGAGACTAGTCAATAGGACTAGTCAGATACCCTATCTTACACAGGGTGTATCTAAAAATTTAAGATGACCTAGAAGCTGAAATTTTTACCACAGATACCTTACTAATTTTTGTAAACAACCACCAGATTTCATGGTCTGAAATGTTACAAAAAAATGTTTATAGTGAAATATCTGCAATGACTCGGTTCAAGATGAGTCCAGAAGCCTATCTTGTATAGGTTGTATCTCCGAACGTATAAGGCCTCAGGAGATGAATTTTGAACCCAACGTACCTTGATCTGTCTAATAAATATCCACCAAGCCATTCCTTCTAAAACATTGTAAAAAAAAAGTGATAGCAAAAATTCCAAGGTGTCTCAGATGTAGCAGCGAAACCCTAAGACCTTGAGCTCTGACACCATATGTTAAGAACCAAATATCAATATAACATAGAAAAACCTCAAAAAAAGTACTCAACACCTTGAAAAATAGACAATTTCAGATAATAAGCCTCTTCAAGGGGGAAACCTCCTTTTACCCCACTTAAATGTTCAAGTACAAGATGATTCAAACTGAAAATGTCTCCTTGGTATATATAGGAGACCAGGAGGTATAATTACAACTAATGGCCTAAAGCCGACATAAATAAAATAAAACTACTAATATAATATGCCCCAGTTAAGGGGTAATGAGCCAATATTAGGGGTTAACAACAAAATACCTAAAATATTGTATATATTGTATTGTGAATGGTGAAAATAATTCAATGAAGAGTTGAAAGTTGCGACACAAAGGAAGGCTGGTTTTCTCCCGGTTAAGGGTTTCTAGTGTAAATATCTGTGTACTGTGTGTATGAGCCATTGATTAATTTCTATTTTTCTTAAGAATATGTATGCATTTCCTTAATTCACAGGTTTAAGACTTACATGTGGTATCATATCCTTTTTTTGCTTCAAGGGGATGCCCTTGTTGCTGAGGGTTTGGCTTGGTCTTGATAGATCAAGTTTATATTTGGTTTGTGATAAACCTGGGTTCAATGGGAGATTTTGCAGTGGTGATTTGAGTGTAGAAATAGGAATGACGAGCTCTTCTAGAATCAACATAGAAAAGTTCAACGATAAAAAAATTGAGCTATGGAAGCTCAATATGGAGGACCTTCTTGTAGACAAAGAAAAATGGATCATTATGGATCCTAGCACACAACCTACTGTTACGTAGTCTACTGGCACATAGTCTACTAGTACACAATATTATGGCACACAACCTAATAGTATGTCGAAGGAATATTGGGAGAAGTTGGATAGAAGAGCAAAGAGTACTATTCGACTTTGCCTGGTAGATTCAGTGTTGTTGAATGTATCAGGAGAATCTACAACCAAGGAACTGTGGGATAAGTTAGGGAATTCGTATAAATCAGAGTCCTTGGTAAACAAGTTGTTTCTTCAAAAGAATTTGTATCATCTTAGGATGGAAGATGGAGATGTTGTGACAAAACATATAAATGCCTTCAATACTTTGGTAAGTCAACTTGTCTTTGTTAATATTAAGATTGAAAAAGAAGAT
Source organism: Picea engelmannii (assembly GCA_009831015.1). Lineage (NCBI taxonomy): Eukaryota > Viridiplantae > Streptophyta > Pinopsida > Pinales > Pinaceae > Picea > Picea engelmannii. Next base: position 642,921 of record ML795193.1, read on the forward strand.
AAGTGTATTACTTTGTTATGTTCTTTTCTATACTCTTGGGATAATCTGGTTGTAGAAATTGGTAGTACCACTCAATCTACATTGAAGTATGAGGATGTAGTTGCATCCTTGTTATCTGAAGAGATGAGTTAGAAAAGCATGGATGGTCAGAGCACAAATTATTTATTTGTAAGAGGTTGTACCCAATATAGGAATCCTGGTAAGTCTTCAGGGGGGAGATCTAAATCTAAAGGTAGGTCTAAGTGTCCAGAAAAATATTTGAGGAAATGCTGGAAGTCTGGTAAAGCAGGGCGTTATAAGAAATATTGCAAGTCTAAGAAGGTTGATAAAACAAAGGGATCTGATAATGCCTCTTCCACAGAGGCGAAAACCTCCATTGAAGAAGGAGGTGATGTTTACCTGGAATCTATAGGTACACATGTAGACAATGGTGTATGGTTGATCAACTCATGTGTGTCATATAATATGACTCCTCACAGGGAGTGGTTCTATGAATATGAAAAATACGATGGTGGTGATGTATTCCTAGGAGATGATTCGGAAACCAAAATCATGGGACATGGAAGGGTTAAGTTGTTGCTAAAATATGGAAGGATTAGAGCTCTCCCTGGGGTTATGCATATTACAAAACTAGCCAGGAGCTTAATATCTATAAGCAATTTGGATGATGCATATGTGGATACTGTATTGGGAAAGGGCACTTTCAAAATGGTACGAGGATAAATGGTGTTGATGAGGGGAGTTTAGTGTGGAGATATTTACAAGTTGCTAGGAAGCACTTATACTAATGGGTGTAACAGTTCTATTGTCCCTAAGCAGAGAAATAAAGAATATAAGACCAATATTTTCCCTGGAAATAAGACCATGACGTGGCATCAAAGATTGGACCATATTGGAGAAAAGGGCCTTCGAACACTACACGATAAAGGTATGGTTGAAGGTATGTCTAATTGCACTTTGGATTTTGATTTATGTGAACATTTCATATATGGTAAACAAAATTGAGTGAGATTCCCATCTGGTGCTACAAGAGCAAAGGGGATCTTAGAGTTGATACACAGTGATGTGTTTGGACCTGTTCCTGTTCCATCACTAGGTAAATATTTATATTATGTTTCATTCATAGATGATTTCTCCAGGAACACATAGATTTATTTTCTTAGAAAGAAATCTGAGGTATTTGATAAATTTAAAGATTTTAAGGCTTTGGTAGAAAACCAGACAGAGAAGAAAATAAAGGTATTGAGGAAAGATAATGGTGGAGAATTCTGCGGAAATGAATTCAAAGAATTCTGTAAGAAGTGTGGTATAGAAAGGCAAAAGACTACTCCATACACACCTCAAAAGAGTGGAGTTGTAGAAAGGATGAGCATGGAAATGATGGAAAAATCAAGGAGCATGCTTAGTGTTGCCGAGTTAGGACAAGAATTATGGGTAGAGGTAGTGGGTACAACATGTTACCTGGTCAATCGATTACCCTCATCAGAGCTGGATGATAAAATTCCACCACAAGGTATGGACTGGTAAGAAACCCTCTCTTGAAAATCTCAGAGTGTTTGGTTGTGATGCTTATGTACATGTTCCAAAGGAAAATAGGAGTAATCTAGATAATAAAGTTGAAAAGTGTATCTTTATTGGTTATAAAGATGGTGTGAAAGGTTATAATATTTGGAACCTAGAAACTAAGAAGATTGTTTACAGTCTATATGTTGTGTTTAGAGAGGTGAAAGATTTTCCCAAACATGAATTCCTACCAAGGAAATAATAACCTGAGAAAATAGAGTTTGAGTTGGATGATGAAAAATATGAATCAATTGAAGAAGATGAAGCAGAAGAAGAGGAACCTCATACCCCAATATTGAGGAGATTAGTGAGGGAAATAAGGTAACCAGAAAGGTATAGTCCACCTGATTTTAGTTCTAATTTTTATTTATCTATTACTAATGATGATCCCAGAACTGTCATGGAAGCAGTGAATTCAGAGGATAGTAAAATCTAGAAGAAGGCCATGTTTGAATAAATGGATGCCTTGGATAAGAATGAGGAATGTGATCTAGTTGATTTTCCATTTGGAAGAAAATCAATTGGTCACAAATGGTTGTTTAAGAAGAAGTTTAATGAAGAAGGAAAAGTGGAGAAATACAAAGCTCGATTAGTATAAAAAGGTTATTCCCAGGTAGAGGGAATTGACTTTGGTGATATTTTTTCTCCTGTTGCCAAGTTAACTTCTATTATATTTCTTTTATCCATTGTTGTTTCTTTTGATCTTGAAGTGGAACAGATGGATGTAAAGACAACATTCCTACATGGGAATCTAGAAGAAGAAATATACATGAAGTAGCCATAAGGATTTGTAGTGAAGGGAAAGAAAGAGTTGGTATGTAATCTAAAGAAGTCACTATATGGTCTGAAGCAATCACCTAGGATGTGGTACCAAAATTTTGACACATACATCCTTGGATTGGGATTTGTGAGAAGTGGGTATGATCACTGTGTATATTCCAAGCAGGTTGGTAATAATTTAATTTATGTAGTGTTGTATGTTGATGACATATTGCTGGTAGGAAATAACATGGATGCTATCAAGGAGATGAAATCACAACTATCCTCCAAATTTGACATGAAGGATCTTGGTGCTACTAACTTCATTATGGGAATGGAGATTAAAAGAGATCATGCAAATATGAAACTCTGTTAAGCCCTAAATAATGGCTCATTAACCCTTAATTGGGGCATATTATATTAGTAATTTTATTTTATTTATGCCAGTTTTAGGCCATTAATTGTAATTATACCTCCTAGTCTCCTATATATACCAAGGAGACATTTTCATTTTGAATCATCTTGTAATTGTACATTTATGTGGGCATAAGGAGGTTTCCCCCTCGAAAAGGCTTATTATCTGAATTTATCTCTTTTTCAAGGCGTTGAGTACTTATTCTGAGGTTTTGGTTATCAGAGCTCAAGGTCTTGGGGTTTCGCTGCTACATCCAAGACACCTTGGAATTTTCTCTATATCTTTTTTTCTACAATGTTTCAAAAGGAATGGCTTGGATGGTATTTAGTAGATGGATCAAGGTATGTTGGGTTAAAATTTAAGCTCCTAATGTATTATACTTTCAGAGATACAACCTGTGCAATATAGGGTTTTGGAATCATCTTGAACTGAGTCATTACGAAATTTACGCTATAAATGTTTTTATGTAATGTTTTAGACCCTGAAATCTAGAGGATATTCACAGAAATTAGTAATGTATATGTGCTAAAAATTTCATATTTTGGGTCATCTTACATTTGTAGATATACCCTATGGAAGATAGGGTATCTGACAAGTCCTATTGACTAGTCTCAAGAAGGTGTTCCAGGTAAAACAATCATAATTTATTCCTAGAGTATCCAAATTGAGTGAGATCAATTTCATTGGATAGTGGACAGTCTGTAGTATTTATGGTATAATTTTCATAATTTTATATCAATTATTTTGTGCGGGGCACGCTATACAAGTGAGATCTCTTGAAAAGGCCCAAAATCAGCAAGTTGTGGGGAAGTTACCGTAAATGCCACTTGGCACATCCAATTTTGATCAGACCTGTGGCATTGCAGAGACGAAATATCATAGAAATACAAAAAATAAATTTTCATACCCAGAAGGGCCGAAACTTTGGAGATACAGTAGAAGAAATATTGTCTAGCAGAACCACCTCAAAATCAAGGTTCAAAAGTGATATTTGGCCAACATGCCACCCAAAAAGGGAAATTATACACCAAATATGCCTCCAGACAATCCTGCTTGGACTCTTGATGAAGGTGAAGAAATGCGTAGGGACATAAATGATTTACAAAAGAATATAGTAACAAAAGATGAACTACAAGAGATGGAAGCTAAGTTGGAGGCAAAGATGGATGGTTTCATGGAAGGATTGAAAGATTTTGTAATAGAGAGGACACCTGAAAGTGAAAATGTATCCCATGAAATTCATGATGAGGACACAAGGAAGGTGAATCAATAATGGAGAAACTCTAACTTTGGGTTGAAGACCAACCACGTTCCTAAGATCGATATGAGGAAGTTTGATGTCAAGGACCCTATCACATGGATACTTCAGATGGAGCAATTATTTGATCTACATAATGTGCCACATACACAAAAGGTATGAATTGCTTCTTTATATTTAGAACCTAATCAATTTGTATGGTATAGATGGATGTGTTCTCACAAATCACTCCTCACTTGGACAATTTTCACGGAAGAAATGATAGCACACTATGAGGATACAAGGAGCAATACCTTCTTTAGCCAATTGATAAATCTCAAGCAAAAGGGTTCTGTTACAGAGCACATTGAGAATTTACAAAGATTGAATATAAAGGTAACAAATATTCTAGATGAGCACTTGATTGATGTATTCATAGGAACTTTAAGAGATAACATTCAACATGAGGTTTAGCTTTGGGAACCCAAATAATTGGAGAATGCATTTAGGGTGGCAAGAAATGTTGAAAGTAAAAATATGGCTATGGCTACGAGAAGGACCAATCCTAACATCTATAGAGAGAATAATGCTCCTTCTTCTAAAACACCTCAACCTACAAGGTTGACACCTCAACAATTGGAGGAAATAAAAGCAAAGGGTTTGTGCTTTAATTGTGACAGCAAGTACAGTAAGGGACATAAGTGTGGTGAGAATAAATTATTCTACATAGATTGTGAAGAGGAAGAAGAACAAGAACATGAACAAGAACAATCTCAAGATGAAAACGTAGAATCAATTTCATCTGAAGAGTTGAGTCCCATGATATCATGTAATGCATTGGCTGGAATTAGCACTCCTCAAACCCTCAATATTGACGGATATATCAAAAAGCAAAAGGCAATAGTCCTAATTGATTCTGACAATACTCATAATTTCATTCACTATAAATTAGCCAAAGATCTCAATTGCTTTTTATATCCAGCACCAGAGTTTCAAGTAATGATTGTAGATGGAGGAACTATCAATTTCTCAGGAAAATGCAATAAGATCAATCTTACTATGGGGGGATATGTAATGAATAGTCCAATGATTTCTATACCCATGGGTGGTGCTGATGTTGTACTATGAATCCAATGGTTACAATCATTAGGAACAATGGATTTTAATTTTCAAGAACTTTTCATGAAATTTTCATTGGAAGGAAAAGAAATTGAGTTAAGAGGTATCATAGGGAAACCCAGTAAGGTGATAATCTCTAATGGCATGACAAAATTATTGAATAAGGGGCATCAAGGTGTTATTGCACAACTATGCTCACTAGATGTTCAAACATCTAAGCCATCTATTCCTCTAGATCTCCAAGGGATCATTGGTAAGAATTCCAAAGTATTTGAAGATATTCCCAAAGGTATTCCACCCATTCAAAATCATGATCATGTTATTCACCTAATTCCTGGGAGTGTTCCTCCTAACATCAGGCCATACAGATACCCTTATGCCCAGAAGAGTGAAATTGAGCGCATGGTTGAAGAAATGTTAGAGGTTGGCATTATTAGACCTAGCCAAAGTTCTTACTCTACGCCGGTGGTAATGGTATTCAATAAAGATGGCTCATGGCGTATGCGTCCAGATTATAGAGAGATCAACAAGATCACTATTAAAGATAAGTTTCCCATTCCCGTCATTGATGAATTTTTAGATGAACTACATGGAGCAATCTATTTCACAAAGTTGGATCTTCGTTCAGGGTATCATCAGATTATAATGAAGGAAGAAGATATCCCAAAAACAACATTCCGAACTCATGAAGGCCATTATGAATTTTTGGTCATGCCTTTTGGCCTTACAAATGCACCTTCCACATTCCAAGGGTTGATGAATTCCATTTTCAAGCCCTTTATTCGAAAATTTATTTTAGTATTTTTTGATGATATACTAATCTATATCAAGTCTTGGGAGGATCATGTGCAACATGTTGACAAGGTGCTACAACTACTAAAAGAGCAATAAATATGTGCCAAACCATCCAAATGTTTCTTTGGAGTGAAGGAGGTAGACTATTTTGGTCATATTGTATCTCATGAAGGTGTCAAGGTACACCCTAACAATATTAAGGCCATGATGGACTAGCCGATTCCCAAAACATTAAAGAATCTTAGAGGATTTTTGGGTTTGGCAGGTTACTACCGCAAGTTTGTGCGACACTATGGAAGAATAACAGTACCTTTAACGGTACTAACTAAGAAGGATGCATTTTCATGAAGTCCAGAGGGAACTAAATATTTTGAACAACTTAAAGAGGTGATGTGCAAAGCTCCGTTCTTGACCACTCCAAACTTCACAAAAAACTTTATTGTGGAATGTGATGCCTCGAGAATGGAATTGGTGTTGTCCTAATGCAAGAAGGAAGGCCCCTAGCTTTTGAAAGTCGACCACTCAAGGGAAAGGACTTATACAAACCCATTTATGAGAAGGAAATGATGGCAATACTACATGCATTGAAGAAATGACGTCCTTACCTTATAGGTAGGCACTTCAAGGTCAAAATAGATCATGATAGTCTTAAATACTTCTTGGAACAAAGACTATCTTCAGAAGACCAACAAAAATGGGTAACCAAGATATTGGATTATGATTTTGAAATCGTCTATAAAAAAGGGAAGCAAAATATTGTGGCAGATGCACTCTCAAGGAAGGATGAAGATGTTGAGGCCTTTCTCTATGCTATCTCGATCCTCCAACCTGATTGGATAATAGAAGCAAGGGATGAATCAGAGAATGACGAAAAAGTGTGGACTCTCATTCAAAGGATGCAGCAGGATTCTAGTACATCAGATACATTTACATGGAAAAATGATTCACTATGGTACAAATATCGCTTATATTTATGTAAGAAATCCCAACTCAAACAAAAGGTACTAATGGAATTACACACCTCTCCAGTAGGAGGGCACTCAGGATTTTTAAAAATCTACCATAGGTTCAAGTAGGAATTTTTTTGGGATGGCCTTAAAAATGATGTTCAAAGGTTTGTGGAAGAGTGTTTGGTTTGCCAAAAAAATAAGGTGGAAACAATTAAGACTCCATGTCTTTTACAACCATTAGCCATCCCAAGTGAGCACTGGGAAGAGGTTTCCATGGATTTCATCACAAGGTTACCGAAGTCTGAAGGAAAGAGTGTCATCATGGTGACTTTTGATAGATTGACCAAGTACACACACTTTTGTGCACTCTCGCATCCCTTCAAAGCTAGTACAGTTGCCACCACATTCATGGAGACAGTTCAAAAGCTACATGGCAACCCAAAGATTATTGTAAGTGACAAAGATCCTATCTTCATTGGAAATTTTTGGACATAATTATTTTCTTGTTTGGGTACTGAATTGGCTCATAGCTCATCCTATCATCCTCAATCTGATGGACAAACCGAGATAGTGAACAAATGTATGTAAGGCTACCTTCGTTGTTTTTTCTCTGATAAACAAACACAATGGTTCAAATGGTTACCCTTGGAAGAATGGTGGTATAACACTTCCTTTCATACTGCAACAAAAATGACACCATTTATGGCACTCTATGGATACCACCCTCCTTCCATCACTTCTTCTCTAAAATAAAAATCTAAGGTTCAAGCAGTGGAATATCACATCGAGCATCAACAACAAGTTCTCCAAATATTAAAGGACAACTTGACCATGGCACACAATCGTATGAAACAACAAGCAGATCAACATCATAGTGAAAGAAGTTTTGAAGTAGGGGATTGGGTGTTTTTAAGACTACAACCATATAAACATATGTCCCTCAAGCAAGCCAAGAAGGATAATAATTATCACCAAAGTACTATGGCCCTTATAAGGTGTTGCAAAATATTGGTACTATGGCATACAAATTAGAGTTGTCTGCATCTTCATGAGTACATCGAGTTTTCCGTGTTTCATGCTTAAAGAAGGTTATAGGTGACAAGATCCCAGTTAAAACTATTTTGATAGAACTTGACGAGGAAGGAAAAATCATATTGGAGCCTGAAGCCATCACTGACACAAGAATTCTCTAGCTGAGGAATAGATCCATTTTAGAGTATCTCATTAAATGGAGGAAACTACCGACTGAAGATTCCACTTGGGAAGATGATTCTTTTATATAGAAGCATCCAGAGTTACTCAAGCATTGCAGACAACACTTGTCTCAAGGGGAGGGGCATGTTAATCCCTAAATAGTGGCTCATTAACCCTTAACTGGGGCATATTATATTAGTAATGTTATTTTATTTATGTCGGATTTAGGCCATTAGTTGTAATTATCCCTGCTAGTCTCCTATATATACCAAGGAGACATTTTCATTTTGAATCATCTTGTAATTGTACATTTATGTGGGCATAAGGAGGTTTCCCCCTTGAAGAGGCTTATTATCTGAATTTATCACTTTTTCAAGGCGCTGAGTATTTATTCTGAGGTTTTTCTATGCTATATTGATATTTGGTTCTTAACAAACTCTGGTTGAATCAGAGAAAATATGTTGAGATGATATTGCCGAGGTTTAATATGCATGGAGTAAACCAGTCTATGTTCCTATTCCTATAGGTGTAAAGTTATATGCAGATCAATGTCCCAAGAAATAGGAAGAAGAAGAGGACATGTCGCATGTTCTGTATGCCAATATAGTTGGCAGTTTGATGTATGCAATGGTCTATACTAGATCAGAAATTGCACATGCAATGGGAGTTTTGAGCAGGTATATGTCAAAACCAAGGAAGGAGCATTGGACAAAAACAAAGAGGGTCTTCAGGTATTTGTGTGGCACTACTAGTTATGGATTGTGCTATCAAGGAAGACCAGGATTGGACAGAGTGTTGTACATACATGGGGTTTTTGATGCAGACTGGGCTAGAGATATGGATCATAGAATATCTAAAAGTGGGTATGTGTTTAACCTATTTTGAGGAGAAATAAATTGGATGAAAAAAATACAAGTTGTAGTGGCACTCTCAACTATAGAAGCTGAATACATGAAAACCACTCATGCAAGCAATGAAGCAATATGGTTACAAAGATTTTGTTCAGGTATTGGGCTGGTACAACAAGCAATGGGATTAGATTGTGAAAATCAGAGTGCAATGTTCCTGGTAAAGAACCTTGCTTATCATTCGAAGACAAAGCATATTGATTTTCAATATCACTTTGTGAGAGACATGGTTGAAGAAAAGAAGGTGTTGCTGGAAAAGGTTGACACTTTGAAGAATGTTGCAGATTCATTGACAAAGTCTGTGAGCATAGAAAATTTCTCCCGGTGTAGAGTAATAATGGGAATTAATGCCCCAGATTGTTGACTATGTAATCCTACGAACTCATGTATGCAAAGAAAACAACAAGTGGGAGAATGTTGGGTATGTGTTATATTATTTTCATGTGTGTTTGTGGTTGCGTCATATTCGACAACTGGATCTGACGATCCCAAATTCCTTCTTCCTTTGTGTTGTGTGCGATAGGATATTTCCTAGGGGGGTCCTAGGGGGGGCCAAGATTGCCCCCCCCCTGGTTACGCGTAGTGCCCCGAAATATTTTTTTGGGTGGTTTTTTCTATTTTAATGGATTTTATTTTTATTTTTAGTAGTTTTCTAAATTAATCTCAGAGTAAGGGATTATGGTTTTGGTAGATACAAAATACCTAAAATATTATATATATTGTATTATGAATGGTGAAATTAATACAATGAAGAGTTGAAAGGTGCAACACAAAGGAAGGTTGTTTTTCTCCTGGTTAAGGGTTTCCAACGTAAATCTCTATGTACTGTGTGTATGAGCCATTGATTAATTTATATTTTGCTTAATAATATGTATTCATTTCTTTACTTCATAGGTTTGATACTTACACAATATCAATGTGAAATATTGGTACCTGCTACCCAATATTGATGATCTCATAAATTAGTTGAAAGGAGCCAAACATCTTAGCAATATTGACCTAACTTTTATTTATCAATGAGTACATATGAACCCTTCTAATTATTAGAAAAAACTCTCAAGACCAAATATGGGATCAGTTGGATTACTGAGAGGGGGGTGAATTAGTAATGAGCAATTTATACCACTTATTAAACCTTTTAACCACAATGTGTATTCCTTTAACTTATTCAACAATGTTCATCAGTTCATCAATAATATGTTATTGCATCATATAACATTAACATACATTAGTGCATAATAAAGAACAATAGACACATCCACACAATGCACAATACACCATTATTTTACATGGAAAACCAATGCTGGAGAAAACCACAAAATTCTTTTCTTATATGTATTTAAGAATTACATTCAAGGAAGCACCGACTTCCAATTCTTTGGCTCCAACTCCATGTGTTCTCCGGCTCCAAACAGAAGGTGGCTACAACCACCCAATTCTCTAGCTCAAACTGGGAGGATCCAACCCCCTAATTCTCAGGCTCCAAGCTAAAGGAATCTCCAACTCCCTGGTTCTCCGGCTGCAACCACCTATCCTTACCCCATCCCACCGCCCTGAAATAGAAGTGTCAAATAAATGATGAAACCACTACCACAATGTCACTGTGAGATATATCACTGTAAACCTATACCAATCTGTGCCAATAACCTGTCACAACCTATACCGACAACCTGCACCAATATGTACAAAGAACCTATAGAAATACCTATACCAACAACCTGTATAAATAACTGTACCAACAACCTATTCCAATAACCTGTCACAATAATCTGATCAACCAATCATGTACATCAACAACTAGCACAACTTGTACCATCACAAGTAAATAAACCATGCACATCATAACACCTCATAACCATCACCAATACCAATATATCTATGCCACGTCAACCATAAACCATGTGCCAATATCACCACAAATATGTCCAACAATATTACCAACAAGTGCCTCTAACAATGTACAAATCACGTATCAATAACAAACCAAGTTATACCTCATCAAGATGTGCCAACATCACCATAAAAAACACCTCATGTATATGCCAACTCATCAACTAAGTATCTCATCCATGAACTCAACATGTACCTCAAACATATACCAAAACATACATCAAGACAACCAACAAGATTCCTCTAGCAATACATCACAAATCCATAAGCCAAATACCATAAATACTTATATAAAACCATGTGCCAAACTGCACTGTTTATATGTAGCCTCAAGCATGTACCGTGTCATGACCAAATGTAACCATCAAAACATGAATATAAAAATACATATAACTCTGTAACAGACCTGGTGTATGTGATCACAGATCTGCAAACCTTCCTTAAATTCAACAACAAGAGACTAACATTTTCATCAAACTTTACTTTAGTCTCACATGACTAATTTTGGATTTGTCAACAACCCTAACTTGAAACTAGAATAAATATGTACCTATAATGAATAAAGGTCTAAAAATTATACACAATATTCTTCAATGTCTTCTCTGCAAATCCTCCAGGTTTCACTACTTGGAACCTCCCATAAAATGATTTATAGAAAAAATGGCAGACCTTGCTGAATTTTGGCTTATTCTAGAGAGAGAACTTGTAGAGAATTCCACGCAAGTAATATTTTATTTATGGATATGAAAATGGTACAAAACATACTACAGACTGTACTCTAACTAATTCATTTGGTCTCATTGAATTTGGATCTGTTATTAAGAATTTATGATGTTTTTACTCGGAACCCCTGTTTTAGACTAGTTCCAGAACTAGCCACAAACCCTATCTTCCACAGAGTGTAACTCCCAAAATACAACGACCCACAAGATGAAATTTTTATCATAGTTAATTGGATATATTTTCTCAATAGAATCCATATTTATCTATCTAAGTCATTCCAAAAATCAATTTATTGTGAACATGGTGAAATGACCTGTAAATAACATACCTTAGAAAGCATCATGAAAATACTTTATCCTCTCTTGAATTTCGGCCTTCTTTACTTCACCTTCCCTATGAAATTTGCCTTATATCTCCTATGGTTATCTTAGTCACTTGTAGATATTCAATATGCTCAAATGGGTGCTAATGGGAGAACCTTTCTCTCTTATTTATACTCTCCAAGTAGCTTCCTCTAGAAGTATCCACTTAACCACTTTGTCCACTTAGCCACTTTGTCCACTTAACCAAATTTTTCCACTTAGCCACTTTTTCCACTTAACCACTTTGTCCACTTAACCACTTTGTCAACTTTATTATTTAATTAACTTCTCCTTGCAACCACATTGACTAGGAATCTTCTTGAAGACTTTCTAGAATAATTGACTTCTTGTTGACCTTCTAAGGGCTTATAGAATACTCTTGGGGGTCCTCCAAATTCACAAGGCCATATCTCACTAACTATGAGGAACCACGTGGCATTCCACATATCAACAGAAATGACATGACATGTACTATCCATCTAGAATAGTCTTACTTTCATATTCACTGATATTCATTCCTTTACACCTCAAACAAACTCGTGTCCCTTACCCATACCTTTTCACTATCAAAATTCACTACTGAACTTCTCCAAGGGTTGACACCAATATCTAAGGGTTGACATCAATCTACAATATCACTCTACAAGGGTTGACATCAATTAGAACCAACAATTCAAACCAACTTTCCATCAACCTAAGCCAACTTTCTGACATGATCTATGTCAACAATGGATTTTCAGGTCAATGATAATAAACTATTTTTATTTCGCCCCACACCAATGTTTAAATCTCTCTATTGAAATGCATGTATTCGTGTGCACTTTTTCTTACAAAAATGGGTGGGGTTAGGTGCAAGTCCTAGGAAAATTTGCAAAATAGATTACCCCAACTCATGGCGGCTTCCTAGGAAAAGGGTGGTTTCTATTAATGTTTATGCCATTATTATAGTTCTTTGCATTTCAATAGATAAATCATAAGAGCATAATAAGAAGAAGATCATTGAGAAATACACATTCACAAGAGACACATCATTTATCTTGGAAAACCCTCTAGGGGAAGAAAACCCAGCAAAACTTCCTTATCATAAATAGATTAAACAATGTTCAAGAGATAACTCAAACCAATACAGAAAGTCCTCCCCAAGATATGCACCACTCTTCTCCTCCTCTCTCTAGTAATTGCAGCTTGCCTCATAAGAGAAATGAGCAAGTGAGTTGTGTGTTTGAAGTGAGGCGCTAGTCTCTTATTTATACAAGACTTGCACGTGTGAAAGGTCACAACTGGCAGGGCTGAACTCTCACTCTGGGTGGGTAAACCCACCTTTAATTTTGGGTCTTCCATAATAATTGTTGGGGTCGACTTCTTATTCTACCCTTTGTAATTGTCCGATGACCAATCCGCAAAAGGGGATTTGGTCCTTATACAATTACCGACATGATTAATCCACAATGGGGATTAATCCAATAACAACAATAATAATAATGACATGATTAATCCGCAATGGGGATTTAAATCAATAATAATAAGAATGCTCTTCACAGTTACATTATTTCAACACTCCGCCTTAACAAGAAGGGTATTATTCATCAGCATCAGGTGAGAGAGGTCTGCATCATCAGTGGCATTTGGAGGACGGTATCGTCAATATCATCTTGAAACATTGGTTAGAATATTTACGAGTCATCGAAAGTTTTCTTCATTAGCAACATCATCATTCTCGAAAGAATTCTATCATCATCTACATCAAATATGTATCAGTAAAAATGATACCTCATCATAGCACTAGGCTGACACATCACAATACTACGCTAGATCAATGTCACATCATTTAAGCTGGTAGCTCAGTGTCAGTCATATCTTGCTTTACATCTAACAACTAGGTCAGAAGCAAGTAATATCATCATCTGACTTTACGTCTAACAACTAGGTTAGAAGCGAGGAATCACATCGTCATGCTTTACGTCTAACAATGAGGTCAGAAGCATGACTCATCTTGCTTTACGTATAACAACGAGGTCAGAAGCAAGTAACACATCAACATCTCGCTTTACGTCTAACAACGAGGTCAGAAGCAAGGAATCATCTTGCTTTCGTCTAACAACTAGGTCAGAAGAAAGGAATCAACGGTGTCATGCTTTACATCTAACAACTAGGTCAGAAGCATGACTCATCTTGCTTTACGTCTAACAGTGAGGTCAAAAGCAAGGATCACACGACGTCATGCTTTACATCTAACAACGAGGTCAGAAGCATGAATCATCTTGCTTTACGTTTAACAACGAGGTCAGAAGCAAGGATCACATAGCGTCATGCTTTACGTCTAACAACGAGGTCAGAAGCATGACTCATCCTTCTTTACGTCTAATAGCGAGGTCAGAAGTAAGGATCACACAACATTATGCTTTACGTCTAACAGCGAGGTCAGAAGTAAGGATCACACAACATTATGTTTTACGTCTAACAGCGAGGTCAAAAGCATGACTCATCTTGCTTTACCTCTAACAATGAGGTCAGAAGCAAGGAATACATCTACTCCCCCTTTCAGGGAGGGTCCTTTCGGACAATACCAAGCTTATCTCGAAAGTGTTCAAACTTTACATGAGATAGAGGCTTAGTCAACACATCAACAACCTGTTCATCCGTGCTAATGTACTGGAGCTTCAAGGCTCCTCTCTGTACCATGTCGCGGATGAAATGATAGCGGATCTCTATGTGCTTCGACCTATTGTGGAACACAGGATTCTTTGTCATTTTAATTGAGCTTTGATTGTTACATAGAATCACGGTTGCTCTCATCTCCAAATCAAATAGGCTTGTTAGAAACTTTCGAAGCCATATAGATTCACAACTAGCATAACATGTGGCGATGTACTCTGCTTCCACTGTGCTGAGAGAAATACTGGATTGCTTCCTACTCTACCACGAGATCATAGCTGATCCCAAACTAAAACAACATCCAGAAGTGATTTTTCTGTCAGCAACGCTTCCTTCCCAATCTGCATCAGTATATCCACTCAGTGTGAAGTCATGATCTCCATCATAGCTGAGAGCATAATCCACTGTACCTTCAAGGTACCTCATCACATGTTTTGCAGCCACTAGGTGAACATGTTTGGGCTCTACTAGAAACTGACTCAAGGTGTTCACTGGAAAATAGATGTTTGGTCTGGTGTTCGTCAAGTACATCAATGATCCAATAATTTGTCTGTACAGAGTGGCATATATCAAGTCTGACGAAGTATCGACCAACAGCTTCAGCTTTGCTTCCATGGGAGTATTCATGGACTTGCATTATATCATGTCGAATCTCTTTAAGATTTCAACCGTGTACTTCCCCTGGTTAAGGAAGATTCTTTCCGGACTCTGCCATACCTCAAGACCTAAGAAGTAATGCATTAGGCCAAGTTATTTCATTTCAAATTCTGCGGCAAGTCTCTGTTTACATTTAGCGATGAGCTTTTCTTCTCCAGTTAAGAATAAGTCATCCACATACAGTAATAGTATTACTGGTTCATTATCCATGATCTTGAAGTAGAGATTTGAATCTGCTTTACTCTTGGTAAAGCATAAGCTCGTCAAGAAACTATCTATACGGCCATACCAATCTCTGGGAGATTGCTTCAATCCGTATAAGGCTTTCTTCAATCAGAAAACATGAGACTTCCTGTCTTCAACCTCAAATCCTTGGGGTTGCTCTATATACACTTCCTCTTCGATAACACCATTCAGGAAAGCTGTCTTCACATCCATCTGGTGCAGCTTCCACTTCATATTGGTAGCAAGATCTATAATGGTTCTGATCAAAGTGTATCTGGCCACAGGAGCGAATGTCTCTTCATAGTCGATACCTTCCTTTTGGGAAAAGCCACGAGCGACAAATCTTGCTTTATATTTCTCAATACTTCCATCAGCAACATGTTTTATTTTGAAGAGCCATTTTGATGATACCACATCCTTACTTTTTGTTCTAGGAACTATTTCCCATACATCATTCTTTATTATGGATTGGTATTCCTCTTTCATGTTATCTGCCCATTCCTTCTTGTGGATGGCTTCTTCAAAACATGTGGGTTCTGCATCAAGTAAATTGCACATCAAAGTCGTGTAATTGGAGAAGGGCTTTGGTCTTTTCACCTATCTTGTGGTTCCTTCTGGAACACCATACTTCTCTCCATATTGAATAATCTCTCTTGCCCAAGCATGCTTTCTTTTATGGGAGAAGATCATTTGAGGAGGTTCTTGAACTTCTGTTATATCATGATCTTTAGGAGTCTCCTCATCAGGGGAAGCTATGACTTCCCTTACAGGTTTTGCAACTCTGGGAACTTCCCTCACAGATTCTGTCATCCTGGGATTTACAGGTTCCTCTTCATACCTTTCTTCAAGCTGGCATCTTCTCGATTTCTTAAGTGTAGCTTCTTCATCAAAGGTCACGTCTCTGCTGATATCAATATGGCGGTGACTAGGTATGTAGATTATGAAGGCCTTGGATACCTCACAGTATCCCACAAATATTCCCTTCTTTCTGGAGGGTTCCAACTTGTTTCTTTTCTCTTTCGGTATATGGATAAATACTGGACAACCAAATATTTTGAGATGGCTTACCTCTGGCTTCTTTCCAGTGAACATTTCTTCTGGGGTCTTGAACCCAAGTGCACTATGGGATAATCTGTTCTACACATAAACAACTGCCATTGCTTCTTCTACCCATAAGCACATAGGAAGATCTTGATCATGAATCATGGTCTTTACAACTCCCATAATTGTTCTGTTTTTCCTTTCAGCTGCACCGTTTTGTTGAGGATTATAGGGAGTAGTTAGTTCCCTCTTGATCCCAACATCTCTACAGAATTTTACGAACTCCTTCAAGGTATATTCTCCTCCATTATTTGACTGTTGGTCACTATAATTGCTTAATTGAATTAAACAATCAAGTGATACATAAATTATCAACCCAGGGAAGTCTTTTATTTCAAAGATAACCACGCACTATATATCCTCAATTCCAAAAGCAACTTAGTGTTGTAGTGAAGAAACTTATACTAATTATACTTGCTTGAACTGAAGCTCTGAATTAAATCACAGGAAAGTAATTCCCCTATTGCAAATCTTTAAAGTTTAATCTAAGAATCCTGGATTACATTAAAATAACACTGCAATGGGAAAGAACAACTATTCTACAATCAGAGAACAGGACCCTTACTCTCAACAAAGACTTCATCACTAACACTTTTTCATGAAAACAGTAATGCAGAAAACAATTAACTCTATCTAACAGAAAACAAAGCCACCTAGTTCCTTTCTTTCTAAGAAGGAGCCTTGAGCCTTATTTATGTTTTAGCACACTTATGAGGATGAGGGTTACAGAGAACAGGGCAGTCTGATCCCTTCCTTTCTGAGCAGGGATCCCTAACCCAGTTTCTGACTAGCACCAATGAAAGTCTACAGAGAATAGGATGATTTGGTTCTTTCCTTTCTGAGCAGGAACCCTTAATCCAATCCCTGGCTAACACACACTTGCAGGAGTAAATGAAATCTACAGAAGACAAGGTGTTGTGATTCCTTCCTGTCTGAGTAGGAACCTTTAACCAAACCTCTAGCTA
>ML795193.1:673903-721996 GCA_009831015.1 Picea engelmannii
GTCCTTTCTTCTGAAAATTTCTTGAATGAGATTCTTGGTTGTTGAACTTGTTTGATGGTTGCAGTTCTCTTTGAGATTCCCTTTTGAAGTAGGGTTTCTTTCTTCCTCCTTTTGTATGAGTAGCTAGGGCTTGGCTACCCTTGTCTCTTCTTGGGTGCATTCTTCCCATAGGCTCTCAAACTGTAGTTTCTCCTTTCTGCCACATACTGACTGGATTAAGGCATCCTAAGGTCTTGCGAGACAATTTACGACAATTATTACAAATTCATCTTCGTCGATGGTGTCTCCAATTGCTTTCAACTTTTCTTTTATTTCGGAGATTCGAGAGAAATATTCTTGAATCATTTCTCCTTTCTGCATCTTGGTATTCTTCAACTAAGTTCTGAGATTCATCTTTCGATTGATGTTCTTTCCTTCATATAGTTTTCTTAGAGCATCAAACATCTCCTTCGGGGTTTTCTTTGACGATACATACGGGATCAAGTGGTCTTTGATTGAATCTGCAATGATTCTCTGAGCCCTGATTGAGTCCTTCTGATGCTTCTCTTTCTCTACGGCATCTTCAAGTTCCTCCACTTCTTATTTGATAAATCTTGATAGGTCATTCTCTGAAAGGATCAGACCGATCCTATACTTCTAGGCACGAAAGTTGTCTATGCCTTCTAGTTTCTCAACAAGCTTTGTGCTTGCAGACATCTTGTACTTTCGGCAACAAAAATAACCAAAAATGGAAAATGCTCGAAATCAAATTTTGACCTTACCAGGAAGTGCGCTTGGCCGAGGCGAGTAGCTTGGTGTCCTCAGATATGAGAAAATCCAAATTTTATCCCATCAAATTTGATCTGCGGATTTCTGGACTAGTGCTTCTGGTACTTCTGGTACTCTGGTACTTTTGGTACTTCTGGTACTGGTTTTCTGGTACTTCTGGTACTTTTGTGAAACTAGGGTTTCACTTTCCGAGAGATCCAACCACTGAAAAGGTGTGTTCTAGGTGCCAAAGTGATCCTTGGGGGAGGGCGCAACTTTCTAGGAGGTTAGGGAGCTGAAAATAGATACTTTTTCAAAACCCTAATTTGCAGGTGCTGCAACAGTGATGTTTTTCCTCTTGCAAATAGTGCTTTCTTTAGGTTGGCTCTGATACCATGTTAATGTTTATGCCATTATTATAGTTCTTTTCATTTCAATAGATAAGATCATAATAAGAACAATATCACTGAGAAATACACATTCACAAGAGACACAATATTTATCCTGGGAAAACCTCTAGGGGAAGAAAACCCAACAAAACTTCCTTATCATAAATAGCTTAAACAATGTTCAAGAGATAACTAAAACCAATACAGAAAGTCCTCCCCAAGATATGCGCCACTCTTCTCCTCCTCTCTCTGGTAATTGCAGCTTGCCTCATAAGAGAAATGAGCAAGTGAGTTATGTGTTTGAAGTGAGGTACTAGCTTCTTATTTATACAAGACTGGCACGTGTGAAAGGTCACAACTGGCAGGGCCGAACTCTCACTCTGGGTGGGTAAACCCACCTTTAATTAATTTTGGGTCTTCCATAATAATTGTTGGGGCCGACTTCTTATTCTTCCCTTTGTAATTGTCCGATGACCAATCCGCAAAAGGGAATTTGGTCCTTATACAATTACCGACATGATTAATCCACAATGGGGATTAATCCAATAACAATAATAATAATAATGACATGATTAATCCGCAATGGGGATTTAAATCAATAATAATAAGAATGCTCTTCGCAGTTACATTATTTCAACAGTTTCCATAGCATGGTATGGAGTTTCTATATTCCTTCAAAGATAAAAAACAGTGTAGTGGTTGGTTACTTGTGTTGACTAACATCATGTAGTGAGAAACATTGGTGGTTAGTACTCATGAATTTTTGTATTGCTAATTTTTCAACTACATTGATAAGAATCATCAAAGGCATATTTCACCCACATTTGGGTAATATATAATGTTATATTTGGATGACATATTGGTTTATAGAAATAGTTGGTCAGAAGATCATATGTAAGATGCTAATATTTCTCTTGACCTTATTCACCAACATAAGTTTCAAGAAACAAAGAGAATTCATTTCGGCATACTTCCATTCATTGTTTGGGTTTTGTTATGAAGTATGATAGGGTGAATGCATATCTATCCAAGGTAAAAGTCCTTCATGGTTGGCCCAATCCCTCTAATACTGCATATATAAAGATTTTATTTATCCTTGGTGGAATGAATTTCTATAGAAAATTCATTCAAAATTTCTCTCACAATGTTCAACCATTTCATCAACTCTCCAATCAAAATAATTTATCATGGAATGTTGCAACACATAAGGGCATTCAACAATTCAAGGATTCCCTTTGCTGATCTACACCTTGGTTCAAGCACTCAAGCAATAATGAAATTATATTGTTGGTAAGGAAAAAAATCCTTCACACTAAGCATCAACCCATTATGTTTATGAAATTTCAATCTAAGATTACAAAGGAATCTTAAATGGGAATCTTATGTTTAAATTTTTTATCCCATTATTAACTACAAAAGGGGGACTACTTATAAAGTTTTTGATATGTTGAATAACCCTCCTTCCAAGGTTTTACATATTCTCAATACCTAATTAATTTGAATAGATTGGATTCTACCAACCACTTCTAGTTAATTTCCTCATGTCCTCGAGAATCCATATCCCTAAACCTTATTAACGATTTTCCCACAACTCTTAGTAAGCATGATTGTATATTTTTTGTATGTATGTTTTGTTAAATTACTATATGTATACCCTGAAACAAATAAATATATGTCTTTGGAATTTCTCTCACAATGCTTAACCACTTCATCAACTCTCCAATCATAAGCATTAATCATGGAATGCTGCAATAACTAAGTTATTTCAACAATTCAATGATGCCCTTTACTTATCCTTTTCCATCTTCAGTGGCACTTGTTTTTCCTGATTTGCATCATCCCTTTGAGGAGACTAATGCCTGATCATATTATGTTGTAGGAGTTGCTTTTACACAAGGAGGTGACATTATTGCATATCAGTTTGGAACAATTTGTTTGCAAAACATACCTACAACACGTATGATAAAGAGTTCTATTCCTTGGTTCCAACACTCAAACAATGACATATTTACATCATCCTTGGTAAGGGAACTATACTTATCACATGGATTGTAGGTTGGGAAAAGCCCAACCCAATCCTCAAGATGGTGAGAACTATGGGAATACCTACGTTCCAATGTCACCTTAGATAGGTGACAACTAAATGGACGTTTTGTGACTTGGCGAATAGTTGAGGTAGCTTGGTTATTACTATGAAGAATGTTGATGATATATAGATTAAGATAATATTTCTTCCTTAGAGTTTCCAATACACAAAGAAGGTTTTCTACAATAGGATAATTTCTATCAGATTTGAGTGGGTGTGTGAGTGATATTTGAGTAAGGAAACCCTCCCATATCGTCAAGGCATGCAAACAGTCTATCCATGTCAAATTTCGGTGCATAAAAAACATTTTGAAAAAATTTCAATGTTGGCCCCATTCACAGGTCACTGTGGCCCATCATGTACTCTAGCCCTAGTACAATGTCCTTTGATTCTTGTCTTTATTTTTTTCTCTCATCTAAGTACTTTGTTTCTCCATAAATAATATTATTACAAAATAATTATTTAAAGATGAAATCTCATCTACCGCCTTCTTCTTGCCACAACCAAAATCATGGACCTAATTGGCATGATGTTGGTTTTGAATGGCACATACGATGAATATAAAGAGTGGTTGGGTGAGTGATATTTGAGTATGAAAACTCTCTCATATTATGAAGGCAAGTGAATAGTCTATCCATGTCAAATATAGGTGCATACAAAAACATTTTGAAAACATTTCAATGTTGGCCCCATTCACATGTCACTGTTTCCCATCATGTACTCTATCCCTAGTACAATGTCTTTTAATAGTTGTTTCCTTTAAAATTTGGTCAAGAAAATTAAAACAAAATGAGGAATATATTGATCGATATAGAGAGTCGGTGTGTTAGTGATCTTTGAGTCTAGAAACCCTCCCATATCGTCAAGGCATGCGAACAATCTATCCATGTCAAATCTCAGTGCATACAAAAACATTTTGAAAAAAAATCAACGTTGGCCCCATTCACATGTCATTGTTTCCCATCATGTACCCTAGTACAATGTATTTTAGATATTTTATTTAAAATTTGACCGAGACACATGTCCCCACATATAGTACTGCAAGGGAATGAAATAATGTCGATATCCCATCATGTACTCTAGCCCTATTACAATGTATTTTAATAGTTTTTTCCTTTAAAATTCGACCGCGAAAATAAAAATTAAACGAGGATGGGATCGATCAATATATAGAGTGGGCGTGTCAGTGATATTTGAGTCTAGAAACCCTCCCATATTGTCAAGGCATGAGAACAATTGATTCATGTCAAATTTCAGTGCATACAGAAACATTTTGAAAAAATTTCAACGTTGGACCCATTCACAGGTCACTATGTCCCATCATGTACTCTAGCCCTAGTACAATGTTTTTTAGTTGTTTCCTTTAAAATTTGACCGAGACGCATGTCCCCGCATCTAGTACTACAAGGGCATGCAATAAAATCTATAAAGAAGTACTTTATTAATCGCAAAATCTTCAATATCAATTATTTCTTGTCTTTGTTTTTTGCTCTTGTCTAAGTACTTTTTTCCTCCATAAAGAATATTAGTATGAAATCATTATGTAAATATGAAATATAATCTATCGCCTTATTCTTTCCACGGCCAAAATCATGGACCTAATTAGCATGATGTTGGTTTTGATCGACACAGATGATGAATATAAAGAGCATGACCATGACAATGGGTATGTTGGGAGTTCAATTAATCACATTAATCCGAGAAAATTCAAATGAAATGAGGATGAGATTGGATATATAGAGTGGATGTGTGGGTGAAATTTGAGTCTGGAAACCCTCCAACCATATCGTCAAGGCATGCAAACAATCTATCCATGTCAAATTTTAGTGCATACAAAAATAGTTGGAAAAACTTTCAACGTTGGCCCCATTCACAGGTCACTATTGCCCATGTCTATCCCTAGCACAATGCATTTTAGTTTTTTCCTTTAAAATTCGTTCGATATGCACGTCCCCGCATCGTTTTTGCAATACCATGACAACAATGATGACAATTATGATGATCTATAAAGATGAATGAAATTATCTTGGTTTTGAGAATAATTTATTCTCTATTGAACAAGGCCAACCACATGAAGGTGGAAGATCATATGGCCCCTCCCCTCCCCCTCACATCACTCTCAATTCCCCAATACCCAATCTATAAAATATAAAATAAGCAAAAGAAACATAGTAATCATGCATATAAACTACCAAAAAAAAATTTAATTAATAGGATATAAAAATTGAAATAAAACTTAAAAACATGTAATTAATCCACATAAGTAAATTATTTAAAGAGAATATTTCATACAAATAAAAATATATAGTTACATACCTCATCCAACTCAACATCTATATCATCCTTCTTCTGTATCTTCTTCTTCATCCAACTCAACATCTGTATCATCATCCGGTTCATAAATGGTGTTGAAAGGATTGACGATATCATCATCTTCATCAATGCCATTTTCTAGCATATCTTCATCGACATCATCATCAAGAAATTCATTGTCTCCTACGCCCGGTTCATCTTCCCCGTCTTCTCCGTCTATCGGCCAATGTTCCTGCTTTGTCTCTAGCGCATCATATTCTTCTTCAATATCATCTTGTTCCTATACAATATACTTTACTAGCCTTCCTCTTGGATTATATATAACAACAAATGACCAATCCCTCTCACCTGGAACCTTTGAATAAAATACATGTTCACATTGGCTTGGAAAAACATAGTGATCATGTCCTCTTTCAAACATCGTTGTTTTAATCATCGGAAATCCATTGGCATGTTGAATAACAGTTCTTTCCTCATCACGTTCATCCATTCGTAACCTATACCATTTGACATCGAAAACAAATATTTTGAAGGAATTAAAGTCACACTAAAGTATATCATCCAGATACCCATAACATCTA
Source organism: Picea engelmannii (assembly GCA_009831015.1). NCBI lineage: Eukaryota > Viridiplantae > Streptophyta > Pinopsida > Pinales > Pinaceae > Picea > Picea engelmannii. The sequence continues at coordinate 680,020 of ML795193.1, forward strand.
TTTTCAAATTCTTGGGGATGTTTTTCACTCCTAGAGGAATCATTAGTGACCTGGACTACTATAGTTATCCCACTACCAGAAGTTTTCCTGGTTTCATCCAACTATTTGATGCGAAATTTACGACCATTGCACCAAATAGCCTTGTGGTGTTTCAATTGCAATATGCCAGACATGTAAAAGATGCATTGTTAATTAATAAACATATTTATATAACTTGGAAAGCATCTGAAAAAAACACACCTCCAGCCACATTAATATAATATAAATTAACTGAATAAAATGGGTGAAATTTGCTTGCCTGTCCATCTATCAAACCATATGCTAAATCAATTTCCCTTTGTGTAACATTAGAATCTCCATTACGACGAGCTTCTCTAACCAATTTAGACAATTGTTTCCATGATAACCTATCGCCATGACATTGTTTACACATTTCAATCCATACCTTCATCCAGTCAAGATTGTTTGCAATGTATAAATGTAGGGCATCCCAATCTTAAGAAACTGAATCAAAAAATCATAATTCACCTATATTAAAAATTAGTTAAAAGCATGGTAAATATTAAAAATTGATGAAAGAATAAATAATAAATGAGTATGATCATATGTTACATAAAAACCAAAAATTTATATAATTACCTCTCACTTTCTTCAGTCTACCTTTCCCCAACAGGTGCTCCCATTCAAACTTTTGATGGAGTTCACATCCCAAATGTGATCCACTGCATGCATAGCTGGCGCTGCTAATTTAGGAAGATATTGACTAATATACACCATGGATTGATATACCATATATCCCTCCACCATAGAACCCTCAGGACGTGCTCTTTGTCTAACCAAATCCTTTAATGATTTCAAGTGCCTCTCCACCATCCATATTGACCTTGTGTGTATAGGTCCACACATTTCAATCTCCTCAACTTGGTGTATGAGGTAGTGTTCTTGTGCATTGAAAAATGTTGGAGGTATATACTTTTTCATTTCACACATTAGCTGAGGAATTTGTCTCTTCCAATAATTTATATAATCTTTATGGATTTTTCTCAATGACAACCATCTACATATCATGACACATGAAAATAACATGTTTCAACAAAACATAATATATATTACATCACAAGTAAAACATATGTCATTAAGTACAACAACAAATTCAATTTTTTTTTTGCATATAAATCACAACTACTCACCTCATGTATTTGCCAATATCATGTATAACTTGCTTGACATTCTTTTCCAAGTCGTTTGGGAGAGACAGGGGTAGAACATACTGTAACAATAAAAATGAATCGTTATTTGTTTCCAAAGTAAACAAAAAAAATAAAAAATATTAAAAAAATTATACGACCAATATATAAATATGTATACCAAAATTATTACCTTAATGAAGGTATGCCAATCATGTGTTTTTACCCCACCGAATTCACCTTTCTTTGTTAAAATATTATTTATGCCTGAAGAAAATCCCGTGGGAAATTGAATTCTTTGAACGAACTCTTTAACATCATTTCTTTGTTTCTTTGTAAATAACCATGGAAGGTTATTTCGGTCTCGATCGCTATTTGACCGGATCACACTTTGCATTGCATATTTGGCTTCCTGAATGTTAGTACAGATTTTGACAAACTTTTCTTTATCCCTCCTACCATATATGATTCGCCATAATGTTTCTATCACATTATTTCCAATATGCATTTTATCAAACCAATGAGCTATTTTTATCTCCTCATAGTAGGGAAACCTCATGAATTGAGTGGGATAACATTTTATTCCTCGTGGAATCCAATTAATAATAACTTCACGATGGCGACCGTAAGTGTTGAAGTTTGAGTAGATTCAAAATATATTATTATCATTCATATTGTATTTGACCAAGACAAAACCCTAAATAATAATATTATATTATATTTTCTAAGTCGACCCTATTGTGATTTTGTAAAACTCGACCCTATTGTGCCTTGACAAAGTCAATTGTAAATTAGAAAGGGTGAATTTAACAAGTCGGCCTTGACCTAATTTTGGGTGGGCCAACTTGTATTTATAAGAGGATAAGTGCTTCACTTGGAGAATACACACACAAAAATCTCCCTCACACAATAAAAGTGTGCAATTATGAGAGAGTGGCACAACTACAGAGGAAGGGTAATGCAACTATAGAGGAAGGGTGTTCTAGTGAAGGGATTTGGTTATCTATTGGAGGACTATCTTGGTCTAGTGGTGCGCTACCCTATTTTGGTTAGGGTTTCTCATTTATCTTTTGTTTTGGTGAGGTATCTCTTGAGAGAGAAATTGTACTTGTTGAATAATAGATATTGACAAAGCTTTGTTGGGTTTTCTCCCCCATAAGGGATTCCCAGGATAAATCTTGTGTATACTGTGGATTTACTTCTTTCAATGATGCTTATGCATGCGATTTGTTTTTTAATAGTCTAAAGTTAAATAATACTGAACACACTTAACTGCTTAAGAGAAATTTTAACATTGTCAAAGTGGGCCTGAAAGAAGCCATTTGCATAGTCTAGAATAACTTTCCAGGGAATCTAATATCATAGGAAGACTCTCCTAACCCTAGTGCACCTCTCCCTGGGTTTAGATTCTTAGTTTGATGAAGTTTTGAAACTTTCAACTGGTGTTGCAACTGTCGATAACTGCATAAACCCTAGAAGGTGATTTCACCCAATTTATGGAGGATATCGATCAAAGTAAGGATACTAAGAAGTTTTCCTAAGAAGGCCACACCTTTCCCTCAGAGAAAAATTCCAAAATTCACATTTTGAAAAATTAGGTTTTCCTCATAAACCCTAGTTTAAGACATCTTGGAAACTGCAGATTGAAGCTATAACTGGTCACCTTGGCATAACACTCTCTGGTAAGTACAAAACCTTTTCTTGATTTTTTTTATTTTTTTTTCTCATTGTATTATTGTTCAAGGGTTGGATGGCTCCCAGTACCAAGCTTGATGAGAAGTTTGAAGGTTCCTATAACTTCCGAGCATAGAAGTATAGAGTAATGCTCATTCTAGAAGAGAATAATCTAGAAGATTTCATCAAAGAAGAGGTTCCAGAACCCGATGAAGATGAGGCCAAAGCAAAGTACAAACAGAACATAGTGAAGGAAAAGATAATAATTGCTAATTCTATCAAGAATCATTTGATCCCCCATGTCTCATCAGTGAAAAATCCTAAGAAAATGTTTGTTTCCTTATCCCAATTGTATGAAGGAAAGAATATAAATAATAAGATGACCTTTAGGACACAACTCAAGAATGTGAAGATGAATATTTCATAAAATATCCAATCATACTTCACAAGTGTGTCTCAGATCAAAGAAAAACTAGAAGCCATTGGAGACACAATTGAAGAAGCCAAGTTGGATATGACTACATTGAATGGTCTCTCTAGATCTTGGGAATCATTCATTCATGGTATATGTTCAAGGATAAGGATAGAAAGGTTTAGTAGACTATGGGAGGATTGTACTCAGGAAGAAGCTAGATTTACAACAAGAGAAGAGAAACTAGGCGATGAAGAAAATAAATCCCTAGAAACACATACCAAAAAAGGAAAGAGAAAGAAGGAAGTTCACTGTCACAAGAAACCTCATGGATTACAAAAGACTCAAAATTTTATTAAGGATTTCTTAAATTACAGATACTTCATTTTTCAGAATATGGGACACATTTCCATAAATTGTCCCAACTCCAAAGGTCAAGTTAGAAAAGGAAAGTATAAAAGACATCATGATCATGCTGGAGAATATGATGAACATGATCACGAGAAAACCAAAGAACAAGACTCAATTGAAGAATATGTATTGATCTCAACTCTTAGAGGTACACTCACTCATGGAAGTGACACATGGCTTATTGATAGTGGTGCTTCTAAGAACATGATTGGTTACAAGGAATCTCTCTCAAATTTAGTTCAAAAAGATTCAGTACCTCACAAGGTGAAGCTCCATGATGACTATCAATATCCCATTAAAGGAGTCAGAGAAGCATCCTACAATTTAGACTCCATAAAACCTATGAAGGTGAAGGTTGTGTTGTATGTACCTGGTTTGAAGAATAATCTCCTTTCTATCTCAACTTTAGATGAGAAAGGATTCATATTTTCTTTCATTGATGGTGAATTCCTCATGTGGTCAAGAGGAAAATATATGGATGATTCTATAATGATTGGTGTCCAAGAAGGAGGATTATACAAGTTAAATGGACATTTAGTTTCAACATTAGTACACAATACAGTTACTCCAAGTGATCTATGCCATAGAAGGTTTACTCATATACTTTAAAAATCCCTATCGATCATGAGCAAGATGGTGATAGGTTTGCCAAAAATCCAAGTGGACCATGAAGGATATGAAAGGAATGTGCACAAGGAAATAACACGACAAAACCATTTCCAAGCAGTGATAGCAAAACCAAGGGAGCCTTGGAAATTATATATTCAGACGTGTGTGGACCGATGTCAACCGCTTCACTTAGTAGGTATGTATACTATGTTTCATTTATTGATGATTTCTCACGTAAAACTTGGATTTATTTTTTGAAGGCTAAAAGTGAAGTGTTCAACAAGTTCAAAGAGTTCAAGGAACTTGTTGAAAACATGTATGAAAAGAAGATAAATATATTAAGGTAAGATAATGGAGGATAATTCACATCAAATGAATTCAAAGAATCATGGAAGGAAGTTAGGAATAAGAGGGAGCTCTCTACTCCCTAGAATCCTCGGTAGAATGGTGTGGTAGAAAGAAAGAACCATACAAACATGGAATCAATAAATTCCATGATTCATGATCAATACTTACTAATGCATATGTGGAAAAAGCATCCAGGACTACTGCATATGTGCAAAACATAAGTACCCATAGAGTACTTGGGAACAAGACAACAAAAGAGATGTTTTCAGGTGAAAATCCAGAGGTTAACCACCTGAGGATATTTGGTTGTCTAATATATGTGCATTTCCCCAAGGATAAGAGATCAAAGTTGGACCCTTTAGGAAAGAAGTGTATATTTTTTGGATACAATGAGACATTTAAGGAATATAGAGTCTTTATCCATGGTCACCATTAAATTGAGACTAGCAGAGATGTCACCTTAGATGAGAACACAACTTTTAGTAGATCAAGGAAACATCATTCATATGAGATTCATGATGAGGATCTTGAAGCTCCCAAAGTTACGGATACAGATGCAGGTGATGATTTTTTATTAGAAGATCATGATATCGAAGAACCAAAGATACCTACATATTCATCCTGAGAGATTAATACCAAGAAGAGAAGTCCAACTTGGGATCGATAAATTATTCAGGATGCAGTATTATAAAAAAAGGATCGCAGAGAAATAAAATAAAAAAAATGTAGAAATAAAACACAGAAGATACACAATAAAATAGAGATACAGATATACGTGGCTCACCCAGTTTGGGATACATACGCCATATAAATTTCCAGGTCATTCCTTTCTATTATCCAACAAAATGAAGGGATACAACCTACAAAACACCTGTTGTAACTTTCTCTTCTTTCTCTCAAAGTATCCTCTCTCAGAATCCAATATTCATGATAATACACAACCGTAATACAATTCCCTCATATGAGAGGGTTTCCTTCTATGGAAAAAAACCCTAAAAATTACTTCTACTATCATATCTGCAACCTTATATTGAATGGTCCAGATTAACACAAAATTACAATATTTTACAAGGAAATTTTTCCCAATATTTCACTTCCAGGGTGTTGCCCCCGAATCCCCCACCAGGGGGCTACAAAAATGTTCTTTTCCCCCCCTTGGACCCCGATGGAAACAGTTTTGAGGGGGAAATCCCCCCCACACCGCCTCATTAGGTAATGGGGTTCAAGCATGACTAAAACAAACCTATGAATCGTGAAGATAATCAGGCTCCACAACTAACAATCTCCAAATTGGAGACTAATCACAACAAATCCACTACTGTTGTACATGTTGGACTGTACTCCACCTTGGACCTGGAAAATTTCTCATCTTCACCTTCATGATTGAATACCAACTGAAAATGACCAGGAACTCAATCTCTCCTTGGTTACTCCACTTGTTAACATGTCTACAGGATTCTGGCTAGTATGCATCTTTTCCAAATTCAAATGTCCATCTTCCAAGATGGATTGTATGAAATGGTACCTAAGCCATATATGCTTAGTCTTTGAATGGAAGGTTAAGTTATTTTCAATATGAATGGCACTCTCATTTTCACAGTACAACCTTCTATTCTCCTACTTCTTTCCCAATTCCTCCGTAAACCTCTGTAACCAAATCATTTCTTTACTAGCCTCTGTAGCAACAACATACTCTGCTTCTACTGTTGAAAGTGCAACAAAATTTTGTAGTTTTGAAATCCAACTTAATGTTGTTCCACCTACAAAAAAAACATACCCTGTGGTTCTCCTCTTGCTATATTTATCACCTGCCTTATCTGAATCAACATATCCATGTAGAAAAATGTATGAACCTCCAAAAAATAATGCATGAGTAGAAGTACCTCTCAAATACCTGAGAATCGAATTTACTACATCCCAATGTTATTTACCTGGATTTTTCATATACCTGCTCACAACTCCCACTACATGTGCAATATATGGTCTTGTGCAACCATCACATACATGAAGATGCCAACTGCTGATGAATAAGGGACCCTGTACATGTATTCTATCTCCTCTTAGTTAATTTGAAATGGATAGCTAAAGGTGTACTAACTGGTTTTTCATTTTGCATTCTAAACCTCTCCAACACCTTCTCCATGTACTCACCCTGCGAAAATGTCAATTTACCATTTTTCCCATCTCTTGTTAATATCATACCAAAGATTTTGTTTGTAGCACCCAAATCCTTGATCGCAAATGAATTAGCTAATTTATTCTTGAGCACATTTATATACTGCATATTAGACCCTGAAACAAGCATGCCATCTACATACAATAGAAAGATAATATAGCTTCCATTTTCTAGCCTTTTAAAATAAACAAAGTAATCAAAATGACTTCTACTATAACCTTGTGCTGTCATAAACCTGTCAAACTTAAAATACCACTTCCTTGGAGATTTCATTAGGCCATACAATCTCTTCTTCAACTTGCATACCAAATTTTCCTTCCCTTTGACCTCATGCCCCCATGGTTGCTGCATATAAATCTCTTCCTCCAAATCCCCATGGAGAAAAGCAGTTTTTACATCTAACTTCTCAAGATGTAAATCTTCTACTGCCACAAGACTTAAAACAATCCTAATTGAAGTCATATTAACAAAAAGAGAAATATTTCATCAAAATATATACCTTTCTTTTGTGCAAACCCCTTTACAACATGTCTAGGCTCGTACCACTTTTTTCCTCCATCTTCTTCCTTCCACATGTAATTCTGCAATGCATGTTTCCCTATAGAAAACTGAACCAAGTCCCAGGAGTGTTTATTTACCAAGGAATCTATTTCCTCTTTCATTCCTTTCTCCCACTTCTTTTTAGTGTCTAATTTCATTTCCTCTTCATAACATTCCGGTTCACCAAAATCAATCAACAACAAATAATACAATGAAGGAGAGTATCGTTCAGGGGGTCTACTTAACCTGATAGATCTTCTAACAAAACTTGTAGGAGTTTGAGGTACCTGCTGCTCATTTTGTTGTACATTTTGATTTTTTGGTACCTTTGAAATTTCTTTTTCAGTGATCTCATCAAGAACTATGTATTCTAGTTTTACTTTTTCTTGTTTCTTTCCTTGCAACTAATCTTTGTACATGAAATTCTCATTGAATATAACATCTCTACTCCTAAAGATATTGTGATTTTCATAATCCCATAAGTAATAACCAAAATCATTAACACCGTATCCAATAAAGGTACACTTCTTGGATTTTATCTCAATATTTGTTCTATTTTCTTTATCAATATGGACAAATGATTCACAATCGAAAGTCTTCAAAAAATAATGGTTTACCTTTTTACCTGTCCATTCCTCCTATGGAATTCCACCATCCAAAGAGCTTGAAATTCCTATGTTTATAATGTAAACAACAATATCTACAACATCTTCCCATAACTATAAGGGAAACCCATCATGCAATCTCATACTCCTTGCACACTCCATGATTGTCCTGTTCATCCTTTATGACACACCATTTTCTTGTAGTGTTCATGGAACTATTTTCTCTCTACGAATGCCACGGTATGAAAATTAATCATCAAAATCCTTGCTGCAATATTCACCTCCATTGTCTGATTTGAGACAATTCAACCGTTTTCCTGTCTCATTCTCAACCAAAGCTTTCCATTTCTTAAAAGTATCAAAAACATCATATTTTTGTCAACTGCAATAAACCCAAGTTTTTCTAGTTTCATCATCAATAAAAGTAACATAATAACGAGATCCACCAAGAGATGATACCTGAGTTGGTCCCCATACATCCATATGCACAAGCTCTAACCTTTCACTCTTCTTTTATTTTCCGACTCTGAGAAATCTGAGTCTCTTCTGTTTTCCATAAACACAATGCTCACATAAATCAAAATCAATTTTTTTAAGATATGGAAAAAAATTTCTTTTGTGAAGTATCCGCATTCCCTTCTCACTCATGTGTCCAAGCCTATGTTTCCAAAGTTCTATATCTACTCCTGTATAATCTAAAGAGATAGAAGAACCAATATTACTAGTACATAAATACAATGTACCTACCTTCTGTCCTTTTGCTATCACCAATGATCCTTTGGTGACCTTCCATGCCTTATATGTAAATGTATATATACATCCTTCACTTTCCAATTGCCCTCTTGAAATTATATTTTTCCTTAGATCTGGAACATGTATTACCTCTTTCAACAACCATCGGTTTCCATTCTTTATTTTATTTTATTTGTATATTTCCCATTCCAACAATTTTACATGGTGCATCATCACCCAAATGAACCTATCCAAAATCACCTTGAACATAATCTAGAAAATTTTTCCTATGGGGTGTGGCATGAAATGAAGCCCCTGAATCTACTACCCAAGACTCAAAAATATTATCTATAGAAGGAATCAAAGCATCTTGTAACACATCACCTGTTACATTTGTTTCCTGATTTTTTTCCCACTGTCCATCTCTTTGTTTCTTTGGAGCTATGAAATATTTCTTCAGATGTCATTTCTTCCCACAATTCCAACACTCTATCTTTCCCATGGTTCCCTAATCCCTTTCCTCTATCCTTTTGTCTTCCCATGTTCCCCATGTTTAACACATTACCTGATGTCTCACCTGTGCTTTTTCGTTGCATTTCCTCGCTAAGGATAACACTTAACAACATCATCAAATTTTAAAGTGTTTAAACCAGAGACAAAGCTACTTATAGCCATGACCAAGCCATTCCAGATTTCTAGAAATGAGAACAGGATTAGAAGAGCCCTGGCCTCATCATCAAAGTCCACTTTTATAGAACTTAGCTGATTAGTAACCATATTAAATTCATTTAAATGATTTTCAATAGACCCACCTTCTGACATCTTCATATTAAATTATCGCTTCATTAGAAATACCTTATTAGATGCCAAGTGTTTTTCATACAGTTTATCCAATGCTTCCATCAACTCCTTCATTGTCTTTTCTTTTGAAATATTGAAGGCCACCGATGTTGGTAGGTTCAACCATATCATTCCTAGTGCCTTCTATCAAGAACCTCCCATTTTTCATCCTTCATGGCCGACGACTTCTTTTCTATTCCTCCCAATGGTAGGAATAGATCCTTCTGATATAAATAATCTTCCATCTGCATATTCCATAACTAGTATTTTTTCTCCCACTCGAACCAGGAATCCTCTTTTATTGCGAGTTACCTTTCACTCTAATATCAGTTGCTAGAAAAACAGGATCACGGAGAAATAAAATAAAACAAATGCATAAATAAAACACAAAATATACACAATACAATAGAGACACTGATATATGTGGTTCACCCAGTGTGGGCTACGTCCACCAGAGAAATTTCTAGGTCCTTAATTTTTATTATCCAACAAAATGAAGGGATATAACCTACAACACATCTATTGTAACTTCCTCTTCTTTGTCTAGTCTCCTCTCTTAGAATACAATATTCATGATAATACACAGCCACAATAAAATTCCCTCATAAGAGAGGGTTTCCTTCTAGGGAAAAAACCCCTAAAAATAACGTGTACCATCATATCTGCGACCTTATATTGAATGATCCAGATTGAATACAAAATTACAATATTTTACAAGGCAATGTTTCCCAATATTTCTCTTCGGGGGTGCTACCCCCGAATCCCCCTCCATGCGTGACAACCAGAGTTGTGTGAAGTTGATAGAGAACCTGTTGTTCCATGAAAAGTCCAAGAACATCGATATCAAGTACCATTATATCAGAGATATGGTACAGAGGGGAGCAATGAAGCTCCAATATGTCACTATAGATGAGAAGATAGTTGATGTGTTGACCAAGCCTCTATTGAGAGTGAAGTTTGTGTACTTAAGAGACAATATTAGTGTGGTGCATAAGGACGTCCCTAGTAATAGGGAGTGATGAGTTACATATGTGATTCCAGGGTATCAACTTCAGAATGTGGCAGAGACAACGAGTAGTCATTCATGGGCACGTTACTAGTAATCTAGTGAAAACGTTCGGTACAAAGAGGGATACTCCAGTGAAAAATTATGGTAGGCCAAGTTATTTCTACTCCGGTGAAAAATTCTGGTATGCAGGGGGCTACTCCAGTGAAAAATTATGGTATGTCAAGTTACTGCTACTCCAGTGGAAAATTCTGGTATGTAGAGGGATACTCCAGTGAAAACGTTTGGCACTATGAGTTACTACTACTCTAGGGAAGAATTATGGTACGTAGATAATTGCTACTACAATGAAAAATACTGGTACACAAGTTACTAACTGTGGCACCAGTGATCATGACCTCACACAAGGTCAACATATGCCATGCCTTCGAGGCTGGTTAATTACCTAGATTTTCAATATGGTGGGAAAACTAGTGTGTTTGGAGGTGTTTCCTAGCCTTCAGATAGATTGGTAGTGTGTGTGCACTACATCGCCTAATCCTTGTGATTAGATGCATGGTCATTTTGGACCAGTTTCCTGATGTGCCAACCAAAGGTTTCTAGTTCATTGTGGACTAGATTCTAGATTTTGTGTGAGATTGCAAGTGAAATCCCCATGATGACATAAATCATGGATGGATGATAAGACCCTAGATGATGATGTGATTACAAAACTTCTTCAATATAGATTCATGGAAATTCAAAAAGTCAATAGTTAAGTGTATAGAAGAGCAGAAGCAGTCATGATGATCATGCCAAAAGAATACCTTCTTTGCTAAGAGGGATTGTTGAAGTTTGAGTAGCTTTAGAAGATATTCTTATCATTCATATTGTATTTGAACAAGACAACAACCTAAAGAATAATGTTATATTATATTTTCTAAGTCGACCCTATTGTGCCTTTGTACAAGTCGGTCCTATTGTGCCTTGACAAATTCAATTATAAATTAGAAAGGGTAAAGTGAACAAGTTGGCCCGGACCTAATTCTGGGTGGTCCAACTTGTATTTATAAGAGTCTAGGCACCTCACTTGGAGAATACACACACAACAATCTATCTCACACAATAAAAGTGTGCAAGTATGAGAGAGTGACACAACTACAAAGGAAGGGTGACATAGCTACAGAGGAAGGGTGTTCTGGTGAAGGGTTTTGGTTATCTGTTGGAGGAATATCTTGGTCTAGTGGTGCTCTACCCTATTCTAGTTATGGTTTCTGGTTTATCTTCTATTTTGGTGAGATCTCTCTTGAGAGAGGCATTGTACTTATTGAAGAAGATTTGTTGAGTTTTCTCCCCCACGATGGTTTCCCAGGATAAATCTTGTGTATACTGTGGTTTTCTTTCTTTAAATGATCCTTATGCATGAAATTATTGTTTTAATAGTATAGAGTTAAAAAATACAAAACACATTTAACCTCTTAAGAGAAAATTTAACAGTAAGATGAAGCATAAAAAAAATCACAACAATAATGATCAAATATGGTAAAATAAATTCAATAATTAAAATAAAATTCAAAATAATATTACACATACGATACATAAAGAAATTGTGTAACTCGATTATTTATGTTATATTCTGATCTCCATCGGGGAGGTGTCTTTCTTCATGGTTTTAATCCAATCTCTTCTTTCCAATTGAAAATATGTTTTTTAGTAGTACGATACCTATGGTTATTAGGGAGGAAGTTCCTATACTTAGCAAACACCATCTTTCCTTAAATTTTTGAATGATGATACTTCATCTTAGGGCCACAAACTGGACATGAAAACTTACCCTTCGTTTGAATACATGCAACAAATGGTTTACTGTCAATTATATGATTTGATTATTTAAAAAACATGCATGTTATCTTTAAATAATTATATAGTATTAAAGTGAAACAAAATGTTACATACCACAAAAATATGTTAGTCCCGAGGCATCATGAATTGTCTATACAAGTATTCCATGAAATTGAAATTTCTTCTCCCTGATTGGCTTACAGATGTCATACATAGTGATGTTGGCCCATAACTTTAGTAGCTTGTCGATAAGAAGCTAAATATATAAATTCATATCTTTAACTTGGTACTTACCTTTAATAGTTTGAAATTACACATAATTAATACCATGATATATATATTATATAAATAAATAAAAGATATTCTGCAAAAAATGAAACAAATGAAAATGTTACATTCAAAAAATTAATGTAAACAAAAACTTATAACAATCATTGTCAACATTATGTTCTCCCTCTTTATTGACATCCAAGGAGGAATGTTATTGCTGATAACAAAAATAGGCCACACTGAGTGAATATACCTAAGTTCTCCAAATGGATTAACACTGTCAGCTGCTAATGAAAGCCTAACATTATAAGGTTCATCTTTAAATTCTACCCAATTTTCCTCAATTTCCCTAAATGCATAACCATCTATAGGTATTCGAAGAACATTGTCTCCACTTTTGTTTCATGCATGGTAATCCATAAACCGTGCTATGATTTTGCACTTGAACAATCACTGTAAATGTGGAATAATGGGAATATGACGAAGAAACTTTTGAGGCACCCTATTTGTTACTTGATCAGTTCGATATCTATTGATATGACATTGTAGACATTCTATTTTTGACACATGTTGTCCATAATATATAATATGATCATTAGGACATGTATCTATAGTTTTATACTCCATTCAAATGTCTTTCATAATTGCATGTAAATCTCGATATGTGTGAGGTAAAATATTTGATGATGGTAACAAAAATTCACTTAACAATCTACAACACAAAAAATAACTAGTTAATATAAAGAATATTAATCATAAATATTGCATTCTTATTTTACACATTAATTAACATTAAAAAACAAGAGAAAAAAATCAACCTTTATTTATATGTGATGAAACATATTACATACCTTAGGATCTATGTCATACAAGTGCTTGAAAAATGATTTATAACCTTGAAGTTCACCAACAACAATGTAGCGGAGATACGATTTTCTCTTGAGCCTTTATAAATTCATTTAATTTCCTTTTCTATCAGAGGTTCATAATAAATACCATCATTGTCCCCATCCTCATCTGACTGAGCGAATAAGTCTTGGATCATTTGATTTGTCCCATCATCTTGAACTATGTTATTATTTTCATCTTCTTCCATGGGATCATTAACTTGATCTTCATTATTCGTTTAACGTTCCTCATCTTGTACACCATCATTTATAATACTACTTGGTGCATTCTGCATAAAGTTAGGGGGAAATTCTAACTTTATAATTACAAACAATCATGCAAAATTAATGTGTATAACAAATATTAAAACAATATAAAATTTTATAAATACAATCAATATAAAGCCAGATAATGATCAATATATAACTAATTACCATGGGACAATATTCATTCGATCCCCCATCAATGTGCCCATATCTCCTACAATGTCTTTTAGCTATTCCTATTAAAATTATTATGGGACGTGCAATACAACATATTTTGCAAGGGAAATAACATTTACCATCACCCTTTTCACCCTCTTCACTTTTTTTTCCCACCTCTAGTATTTTATGACATTCTTCCCCATAAAAAAAACAATGATGATTATCTTATAAAAGTGAGTGTTGTAATAGAATATCTATTATATTATTCTAATGCAATTGACATATGAAAATAAATCTATTTTTCGCTTGACAAGAACACCTTATACCTTTTCTAAACCATTATTGTTATAGACAAATTATCGCAACATCTCTAAAATGCAACATATTTATTATTTTTTTCCATCGGAATTCCGACAACAATTGACCAAGTCAAATAGCGGGTGACCATTTGAAGAGAGCAATGAATAGCACTACTATCGTCGGTAGTGAAACGAAACTAGAGATATCGTCGGTATTGAGACGAACATAAAGATATTGTCAGTATTGAGATGAATATAGAGTAACCATCGTAATTGAGATGCATGTTGAGGTTTCCATCTCAATTTCAACAAATGCGGGCAGGATTGCAAAAAAATTGAAAAATTGAAATATTTATCTTGTATTTTTCGACAGTACAATCAATTTTTTCTGTACCGTTGGAAATAGTTCGTCAGAATTTTCTCAATATGTAGTAGTGCGTGCACTGTATGTATAGGTTACAATTTCTTATTGTGCATTAATTTTTCTAATATGCTTCTAATAAAAGGAAATAGAACCGTCCACCAATAGAGAATCAAAAGCACACAACTATGTCCTCTATTTGGCAACCAATCAATCAAATAATCAAAGTTTACAACTATGTACCTTATTCAATTATGAAATAAAAAAATTAACAATTAATTAGAAATAAGTCAACAGGGAATCAAAGCTATAGAGGCTATGTAGTCTGTTGAGCGCATAAGTAGAGAATCAAATCTATAGAGGCTATGTAATCCGTGGAGCTCATAAACAGAGAATCAAAGCGATGGAAGCTATGTAACCTATTGAACTCACGTAAAACTAGCTCAATCACTCTTGACAAATGTTTATGTACTTGAACATCAATCATGCTAATGGGACCCTATTGTCTCCAGGTTATCTCTTGGAATGATTTAGGCACTTCTCTTCCATAAATGATAGATCCTGTTGTTTCAAAGTCTCGATAAAACTAATCTATTCTTTGAAATGATATTGTAGAAATGAAAACACTCCACACTTGGAAAGAAAATAAATCACATTTTATAAATACATAAAAAAAAAGAAAATAAATATTTATACAAAATAAACTACACTTCATAAACACATAAAGAAAAATTATAGAAATAAATATTTACAAATATGAATGAAACCGCACAACAAGAAATAAAAACTACCTAACGTACACAACACTATGTTCTATTGGAGTGGGCCATGTCTCCATAGAACAAAGCACTAATATGAATCTACATCATTATTAAATTCAAGGCTCACTACTTGTACAACATACACAAAATAAATAAGAATGAAACTTAATATTTAAATTAGATAACAATTACAATCCAAATTGAGTGTCTTCCTTCTTTCCTGAGCATCTCCTCCTCCTCATGACAAGGATGCCACTATCTTTTATACTGAACTTGTTTTAAAATAGAGATAAAAAATATTCAAATATAGATGCACTTGAGAATCAATAAATCTCAAGTGGTTACAACCATTTTACAACTTTATAAAATATATAAAATGATTTCCAATATTCGTGTTAATTTCCAACGAATTTTGGAATGTCTTTGATTTTCAAATTTCTAATAAGCTATGTGGGTTATAACGAATTTCCAAAAACATGCTCAAAATAATTATTAATGGTGTGAGAATCCCTATATCCATGTCATATATATTGAATATCTTTAAATTTATAATAAAAACGAATATGCACATGTGAGCACATGAAAATATGCCTCCCAATAATTAAAACAATAAAATATATGTTTTATTCTCTTCCTCAAGTGGTTGCATGATTGGTGGTGGTCAATTTTGTCAACCATAGCATGCTAAATCTCCAAGACATGAATTTACAAATGCTTTGCACTGTTAATTCAAATTTCCTCCATCTTGTAGCTTGTGGATCCTTAACATAAGATATTGAATTAATATCTTTTCACAACTTGTCCACAAATAAGATATTATTCATAAGTAAATAAAAAATACACATTTATCCTAATGTTAATTAGAGTTTTAATTTAAGTATTAAATAAATGCAATGGAAAATGACTTATGCGAAAATTATGGTTTTAAGCATTAAGAAGGATACATATGGAGTTACGGGTAAGTAAAAAGATATATAAAGGATGACGGAAAGATGACAAAAATATTACAATTTTGAGGCTCGTCATCTCCCCCAAACTAAATATGTTGCATGTCCTCATGCAACCATGTATCTCTGTATCTATTGTCGAAGTTGTAAGAACTCATACTGAATAATGCTTCCATTTTTTCAATGGATAGTAACCTGTTTGTTGTTAATAGTTTTTATTTTTTCTTATCCACAAAACATTTTGCTGATGAAATATACCAATATTCTATCCATCAATGTCTTGAAGGCACATTAGGTAATGTCTGATCCATTTTTCCAAACCTTCATTTCACATTGGTGGATCATTTTGAACACTGTTGGTTACTAGTTCTAGTTCTACTCTATCATTTGAGTTATTGACCGAAGGCTCATGTCTTTTGGGTTTCCAACAAAAGACTTAAAACTATCGACCCTCCTGGTAAAACAAAAGGCAACGCAACACAAAGAATGCACAACGCAGTCTCACCCAAGATAGCTTTAATGGGTGGCTTTAAGACTCATGTGTTTACAGCCTAGGATTGAGCGTGAGATATGGGATCTGTATTCTAGACCGTATATTATTATAACTTGTGATTGCAACCTACTGTTATTCACGACTTATTCCCTCAATATCGCAAGAACATTTAAACAAGAAATGTAATAACTCATTCATTCATTAAGCATAACAAATAACTACTGAAAATATGGTAAATATATGCATGCATTCATCCCATTACACAAATTTTACCGTGGTTCAACCCCTCTTGGGTTACGTCCACAAAGATTTGTCTCTTGGATCTTTTATTATGGTAGTTCTGCATATCCGACACCACATGCTTACAATTCTCATTAGATGGGTAAGATCTATATGAGGCGAACTCGATCGCACCAGGCTCCTCAGCCTATGATATAATCCTCATATCTACCATTCTCTCCTCTCCTCTATATCAACAATTTACAAAATAGTACATAACAACATTACAGTTCACATCGACTCATACATATCTATGGTGTGACAACAATCTGAACAATGCAAAAATCCAACCTATGATACCTACATATCAGAACCCTCTATAATACCTCAGTATTGGTATTTATACATCTTTGTCTCTTCAGCCATTACAATACATTACCAAAACCCTAAATCCACTCACATTAAGTCTTCCTCTCATGTGCGTGTGGTGCTCCTCCTTCCAGTTGTCGCTCTCCTTGTGCACGCTTTCTTGCATGCGTGCGTGCTATGTTTCCTTCTAGTTGTTACTTCCATTTCTGCATGTTTTATTTCCCCACGATCATCCTTCTTTCCACTCTGACCTACTGCCAACAGGCCCCCAACACTAACATGTGTCTCGTCCCGAGCCACCTAATCCTTTTGATCTTCCTTGATCTCATTGGTGATCATCTGGAACTTTTCCTTGATTGTTGCTGCCTGTGTCTGCACCTGGGTGGTCTTCTCCTTTACTATGTCCACTACCTGGACTGCCACTTCGTCTCTCAACAATCCTGCACATGTTTCCTGGGTATGTACTATCTGTGTCTTAGCTTCCTCTTCCTGTGCAAGTACTTCTGCTACCTGCTCCTGTAATGGATCCATTTGAGCCCGACGCTCTTGTTTCCATGTTTGCACAGATATTAGCTCTGCCTGCAATTTCTTAATATCTTGCGTCCCTTTGACACATTCTGGGATTGGTATAGTCTTCTGATTCTGCTTGAGCTCTTGGATCATTGCATTGATCCTTTCCTCTTCTGCGTCCCACCATTGGACCTGTGGATCCTCCTCTAACCTTGTCCAAAGTTGCGTTGCTTTATCGAACAAGTTAGCTGCTATGCTAACTTGCTTCTCTATCTCCTGCAGCTGCACTATTGCTTTCTGCTTCCTTTTCTCCTTTACTACTGGTGGAGTGGTGGGTATGATTTGTTCTCAGAGATTCTCGATCTCCTTTTGTTATTTATGATGGCTTGCGCAATATGATCAATATTTTCTGCTACTGGAATTTCATTCCCTTGCACGATGTTTGGAAGTCTCTTAAAAATTCTTCCTATGCTTCATTCCAGTTCTTTCCTGCATTCTCTTTCCTCCTAAGTTTTGAACTTGGCCTGCTCACAAACATTTTCCAGCGCCTCCCACTTCTTCGTTGCTTGTTGTAACTTGACTAAGTCTATGTGTGCGTGAGACTGTACCTCGTGGTCGATGCTAACCTACAACTTGTGTAGTGCCCTTGATGGCATCCACGTCAAGACCAATTGGATGTGGTTTAAATCCTTCAAGGGAGTCTACCCCATGATTTAATCCATGCACAACATGCTAGTTGTGATGTAGATCATTGCGTTTGCATGTGGTAATGAGTGGACTGGATCTCATTCTTCTACCTCCACTCTTTCGTCGGCCTGTGGTGATGATGGCTCTATGCTCTTGTTGCTGCTGGCTATCTATAATTCTCTAAATTTCTTAAGGAACTGTCCCATTTCTGCCAGCTCTTTTTGCAGTTTGTCCCTGTGATGTGCTACATGGTCGAAGTCCTCGGCTAGAAAATCCTAGACCATTATGGAGATCATTTCCCCATCATCCTCCGTAATCGTATATTCTAGTGGTGATCGTTGTGCCTTTGAATTCTTGTGCGCACCTCTTTCTTGCACGAATGGTCTCTTATTTCCCCCTAGTTCTTTTGTGTGGGGATTTGAGGCAGTCTCTTGCACTCCCTCAATCTATTTCTGTTGTTCCTTGGTCGACTGTGTATTCTCCTTCTACCCCTTATAGGTTCCTATCTTCTTTGGCCCTTCATTTGTCTGTGTTGGCTTGCCTTGGCCCATTCTTGGTCAATTGGGCACTTGGATTTCCGGACGCTGCGTTTCCCCCTGCTCTGCCTCTCCTTCTTCTGTTCTTTCCGACACTTCCTAGGTGATGGCTGGAATCTTCCATTCGTCAAGCCATTCACTAATGACCATATTGATATCACTCTCTATGATGCAGTAGTGCATCTGTAGCCACTGTTTAGCTAGATCCTTCCTTGCATGTATCCATATTACTTGTTGTGTGGCCTGGAAATTGGTGATGTTTGCATATCACGCGACAACCTCTGATTTTATTCTCCACATTTGGCTGATGGATTCTTGTCGGTCGCTTAGGTATGCTTCAAATATGATCCCATTCTCCCTCTTATGCTTGGAATTCGGCCTTGCTTTCGGCAACATATACCTCTCTCTCGTAGGTGTTGGTCTGGTACAAAAAAATACATACCCTGGTTCTCGCCATCCCATGAAGGCTATTAAAGTAACCAACCATGAGTAGTGGAACTCTGTGCCTAGATCCCGTGCATCTTTGCAGTCCTCTAGGAATAATTTAAATAAGTATGGCACCCAACTCATTGAGGTTCCTTCTACGCACTGGGTTGCAACTATAATGACTCCAGCTGGTACTTCCTCTTTGCAACATTTTCTCAACAACTTGCAGGCTAAGATTTTTGTGCCTAGTTATGTGGCTGCATTGTTGATTCATTTGATGATGATGCCTCTTGTCCCCCTGGAGGTGCCATAATTCTTCTTCATTTCTTCTGCCAACCCTTTCTCCTTGGTTTTGTCATCCAAAAACAATGCGGGATCCATACACCGAATTGGTAACCCTGTTGTTTGTGGAATAAGCTCAATCATTATGGGGAAAGGCTTGTCTAGCCATATGTCCCCTCCATGTGTGACTGCTAACAATTGTTTGACACATGTTTTTTCATAATGGCCTTAGCTAAATTGCGGTAGGTTCAACAGACCTAAAATTCACGTTTTCTCTAGCCCAATTGCCCACTGGTATGGTTGGTTAATCAGTTCTTCGAATGGGTTCATGCCCGCAGTCTGTAAAAAGACCCTTGGCACAAGTTCCAGGAACTTGGAATTGTCTGCTACATCGTGTTCTGAATATTTGAGCTTCCCGACATGGATCAATAGCTCTGGTCCTAGTTGTACCCCATCTGGTATGTGTGGTAGAACAATTTCTGCTGTCGGTTTCTTACGGGGTGAACTTGGTATTTGTATCTTGTCCTTCTGCTACAGTGGTTGGCTCAAAGTCCCAGTGGCTTCTAGTTGTTCCTCTGTATTCCATTCCGGCCAAGTCGAGACATATTCAATGGTCTCCCCTGCTAGGTGTTCTGAGATGGTCATTTGAGACTCATCTGGATCCATTACTGTTGTCGGATTCATCGTCATGCCATTAAATTTTGGAGCTGCTTCTGTATTCTCTAGTTGCACCTCCTTCCGGGTTTCTGCTTACTGGTTTTGTGGTTCCTCCGTCGTTGCAGTTGTATCTACACTTGTGGCCTTTGCTGTTGGCTACTGAATTTATTCTAGTATTGGTGTAGGATTCATCGGTATCGTCTTTGGGGATGGGATTTCGTCGAAATTGATGACCTCCTGTGGCTGTTGTTCACCTTCTTCGGCCTCTCCTTGTGACCTAGTTTGAACTCTGGTTTTTCAAGTGGTCTAGCTCGCTTCTGATTGCTTGGGCAATGCCATAATGGTGAGTATCAAATGGATTCTAGACTCGAATAGTCTTTGTGAACTCTCTCTGTTTTCTTTTGTCTCTGTCTCTCTTTGTCTACTCTGTCTTCGTGAATAGACTATGGGCTCTCGCGTCCATGTGTTGCATGGATTTCCCATGAATCTTGTCGAGTACACTTTCTTGGTTATGGGTTAAATGCACCTTAATTACGGTTTCAATTCATCTTCGGTGATTTTGTACTTACCATTAATCTTGTTGGCCAGTGTTCTCTTGGTGAGATTAATGTGGTGTCCCATCGGTCCTTGCCTCTCTTTCATTTCTCCTAGTGTCGTCCTGTCATTCTTCTTTTTCCTCCTTTATTTTTCCCTCTTATTTCCCTTTTGCATGTAACCGTTGTTCTTGTCCTTGATGAATTCATGTTTCTAAATTCATGTGGACTTTCTAATTCTAGCATACTGTTCCCTTTTTAGTTTTGTTTCCTTTTTTTTTTTAATTGTGCGGTGGGTGGTCGAATGTCCTTGTACAACTTCAGTCGGCTCCTGTTGATCATTCCTCTGAGTTCTGCACTTGCTATATCTCTTAACTGTACAACGCCTCCATCTGTGATAGATATTACTTCATATGTTCCTAACCAATGAATTCTAAGCTTTCCTGGGTGTTGTAATGATTTGTTGTCATACATCAATACTACATCTCCTTCCTTGAACATTTTCTTCTTGATGTGTCTATCGTGCCAAGATTTGTCTCTTTCTTTCTGCACTTGTTGATGGAATCTTGCCAAGATTCGGTCTTCCTCCATGGTGTTATCCATAAATTTGGTCGTCATGAGGATGTGATGATATTGGAGAAATCAGGCTCTTCACTAGAACACTTTCTTGAGAAAAGTTATCTTTGTCTTTTTCCTGAAATCATATTTTTAAGGAAGGTTCGCAGGCTACCTATATATTTTCCTATGAGAATGTATGATTCTCGCAGGCTGCATTAAGAAAGGGTGCGAGGGGTTCGCACTGTACCTAAATTCTAGGGTGCGAACATATTCTAAAGAAGGGAAAAAGATGGATTCTCGAGCCTTCTAGAAGGGAATCTTCTAGAAGGATGAGATGGCATTCAAATGGTTATCTAAGTACTGGCTTTCCTGATATCTTGGGATCATTCCTATCCAAGTAACTAATCCATTCTCTCTTATAAATTGAGGGGAATGCTCATGGAAAAGGTTAAGCAACAAGCTAGCAAGATATCTATTGGAGAATTAGTGTGAGATTGTATGAAGGACTGATGCTACAACAGCTAGAGACACCAACAAGGTTATCAAAAGTGGTTGATCTTCTTCATGCATGAGCAAGTGTGTGTGTCAGAGCTAGGGGCCATCGAAAGGAGACTTGCAACATCAAGGCTCAGGTTGTAACTCTTTCTTTCTATCAATTTAATACAATAATATGTCGCTTTCCCATAAAGCTGATGTCACTTTATTACATAACTCCTTGATCATATGTATAGATTAACTGTTGAATATATTGAGTTGTTTTCACTTCAATTGGTTTGAGCTGTCCTGGTCTCGGTGGCACAAGAGCATTGAAGAGAAGATGGTACAACAGAGACCCAAGGAAGTGATCATAAGGTACGTTCATGATTCCTGCCTCCTATTTCATTCAATAGTCTAAATCTAGTGAAAGAGTATTATTCTGTCCTGTTTTGTTCTAGATCCAGGTGGATCTAGGGAGATCGGTTTGTGTCCACACTTACGGATTAATCCTGAAACAAAATTGGCAACTCCACTCGGGATCAATCCCATTTTTTTGGTGGTTTTTTGTATTTTCTGTGGCCATTTGCTTTGGTTTCATTTTTTCTCTTGTCTTGTCAGTCTTTGAGTCCTCAGGATATCCTGAGAGACCTTCTGGGTCTAGAAGCCTGTTTGAATTTTACCCCATTCTTCAAATTTTTTGTCATGTTCAGAAGTTCTCGCACTGTGTCTAACTGCAGCCTGCGAGAACTGGTCAGGTTCACACCCTGCACATAGGGTCCAGTGCGAACACCTCACACCTTGATACAAGGTTTCCTGCAAGAATCTTAGTTTCTCGCACTGTGTACCACTGCTTGCCTGCGAGCAAGATTTTTGAAAATTTTGAAATTGAGTTTTGACTGCTCAGATCAGTTGATTCACCTTTGATGGGATTATTGGATCATTGATTGATATGGCTCTTTCTTTAGTTTGAATGCTTGAACTGTTTTAGGGTTTCAAGGTTTTTCTTGTCCTTTGTAGCTTGGATTTCATTTCTTGACTCTTATTGGCAAATTCATTCTCTCTGACTTCAAGAGCTGAGTGTGTCTGATTGGTTGAGAACCAGTGATTGGTTGAGAGTTAAGTGTTTGGTTTTTCTCATTTGCTATTGGTTCGAAAGAACATTTTTGTTTGCATTGAGAAGACTAATTGGTTTGTTCTTTGTTTTTGCTTTCATTGAAAGATTTGATTAGGTTGTTATTGAGTGTTTCTTTATGATTTGATTTTTATGCTTTCTCATTGATATAGTGAGAATTCTTTTTGGAAAGTGAACAATAATCTTTTCTTTCAAAAACATTGTTTTTTGTCTTTTAGAAAACATTGAAAAATCAAATTTTAGAGTTTATTGAAGTATTTGAAAAAGACACATAGAAACTAGTCCTTTATGAATCATTGTTTGAATTGGCATCTGAAAGGAAATTATGAATTGCATTGTAGTACAGGGTTGATTTGGAAACTTCTCTCTCTCTCCCATAAATAGGATTCATGGAATGAAAAGTGTTATTTTTCACTATCATCCTTGCATTATTTGGGTCAGAGTCATACAACATGAGTTTCACTTCCGTTACCTTTGAGTAAACAACAGCTCTTAAAAACATCGCGTAATCTTAAAATCTATCTAGTAACTCTTTTCTAGGGCTCTTTTACACCAAAATTTAGCTAGGCTAGCGCTTTGGAGTAGGAAGAGAGATACACTCTCCAAAATCTCAAAACACACAATAGAATATTGAGTTAGGGAGTGTTAAATTCCATTTGCAACATATTGTCCTAGGACGCCCTTCTTACACAAGGGTCAAGCACTAGGTCACATTGGTGTTGGCAGAGTTACTAACCCTGCTTTGTTGACATCGGTGTAGAGATTGCACGTATTACGGGGATCACTCCGAGGTATACCCACAATGATGAGTGGAAGCCTTTTGAGTTGATTTTGGGCTAGATACCCTGCCCTTGTGTGTGGATCGGAATGACGACTATTCCCCCAGGATTTACTGTTGTTTGTGGTGACCTTAGTAGCCTGTCTCTCTAGGTTCTTACCCAAGGTGACTGTGGAGGGGAAAGTCTTCATGGTACCTGGAATTGACGTTGGCCAAACTCACTCGGGCTCCTTGGAGGGTATACCCACGATTATGTGTGGGAGATTGCACCAGGGTGTAAGTTCGTTAAGCAGGTCGTCAGCGTAACTTTTCCACCATAGCGCCGCCCCTTCTCGTCTCGTTGTTGCGACGTTGGATTTCATCACCAATTAGTGGCCTCGAAATTAGAAGGTATTGTTTGCTTGGTGATTACTTCCTAGATTTTGTTTACTAGAGCGTGCTCTTTTGTTTCTCAAAGTTGACCATAGGATTTTCTTTGCGGAGCTTGTCATTTGCTTACAATCTCTCCCCCATGGCGTTCACATAGAATGCAAGGTTTATCTCCAGAACATCTGGACGATACTCAACCCCCGCCTACCGGTACACCTGAGGGTTCTCCCCATTAGACTGAAGTCCCGGTGGTTACTCCACCACACGGGGAAACAAGTGACGTTCCAGTTGTCACTACACTACCCCCACAGGTAGACCGAACTGACTCTCTCGAAGATTTTCGAATCACCAATACTAGAGAGGACTATCGCATTTGCCGTGGTGAACGAACTTTTGTGAGATTAAATTCCTCCGACGAAGCCATTGTTACATCTTCCGAATCAACCGTTGGGCCTTGTCCCGGTGTAGTAGGCCAAGATCCTTTTTGGTCGGGTGATTTCCGACGAGTCCTTTTTGGTACTGAGTCACCCCCTGTCTACGAAATCAACCCTCCAGTTTCTTCTGAGACAAAAACTACACCAGAGACTACTACTTTTTGCTTTGTTATCCCTCCTGAGATGACCCATCTCGCTAATACTATGAGTGTCCAAACCGATATTACTGCAGCTACTCTTGCTCCTATCAATACCCAGAGAATACATGATGTCATCCCGACATTGCCACATGGGTACCATGCTTTGAATGCTTTGTTGAATGCTCCTAATCCAACACCTCCGCAAACCCCAGCTGGTTCTCTGGGTATTCCCTCTTTTATCCCGACACTCCCTCCATTTCCTTCTGGCAATCCTAATCCTATTGGCATTATCCCAACTGTTGCACCAAACCCGCATATTCCTGTTGGTGGACAGAGTGGTACGGTTCCTTTTCCTTTTCTCGGAAACAACGCAGTTACTACGCAACCTACGGTTGGCACACAACTTCCGGGTGGAACTATACCTACGATAGGGGGACCAACTTCACCTTTTGGACAGAATATACCTCCTGACTTGGCCCGGTATTGGAATCAACTTCTACGAAACTTTCCTCAAAATGCTGGGGGGAAGCAAACTGTCCCTACTGTAGGCCAACCTTATCCGGGTATAACTAATCTTATTTGGGGTTCGGGTCAGACTACTCAACCTCAGGTCCCTACTCAAACTCAAGGTCATAATCCTTGGGGTTACTATCCTATCCAGCCACCACCGAATCAGCCAGGGTCTTCCCTCTATGGGAAAACTGCATACGGTCCTACTGGTTTGCCGACAGGGCTTCCACCCCAAAGTCACCAGTACCCACAAGTGAATCGGCAGTTGCCTTTTCTTGCTACCTTGGATTTTCCAGATTTGTCTAGGATTCTCAATGATCCTATTTGTCACTCTCCCCAATGGCCGACTATTCCTGCCAAGCTTCCATCAGATATTCCAAAATTCGATGGCAAGGCAGGAGAGGACCCAAATAATCATGTCATGACTTTTCATTTATGGTGTTCGTCCAACTCGCTGATGGATGACTCCATTCGTCTACGTCTTTTTCAAAGAACCCTTACCGGTTCTGCTGCGAAGTGGTATATTGAATTTCCACGAGGTTTCTTTTCTGATTTCAACACCCTAGCTATGGATTTTCTTACACATTACCAGTTACCGATCCGTTACGATACTGGGACTGAGATCTTGACCTCTTTCAAACAAACTAAAGGCACTCATATATCAAATCATATTCATGAGTGGCGAAGGAGGCAACGTCTCATTAAACTTGAACTCCCTGATCAGTTACTGGTCGAATGGTTTACAAAATCCTTTGTGAACGAAATTGGTAAAGACATTGCTATGGGCGGTGTGGTTATAGAGGAGAAGGCTATCAGTCATTCTCAATATCTTGATCTAGTTTATTCGCAAATGGGAACACTTTACACCCTGCTACCTGAATTACCTCGTCCTGGTACTTCCAGCACTTCAACTACTCCAGCTGCCTCGCATGCAGCTGATGGTGTGATTGGTACTGCTCATGTCCACTCACATTCTGTTTCAAATACAACCCCTAAGTCTACATCTTCTAATGTTCAAAGTGCTCTGTCTCTTTCCCCTCCCACCAGTAAAACTTCTGAGGTGAACGTTGTTCAATCTACCCCGACCAGTAAAAATAAATCAAAGAAAGGAAGAGGTAAGAATAAGGAGAGTAAAAATAATAGTCAAAATGAGAAAACTAAAACCCCTCCTTTTGAAGATCGGGATAAGTGCAAGCCACGCTACCCTTTCCTTATCTGTGGTGATGATCATTATACGAAAGATTGTCCTCGACGTGCCGAAGTTACTAAGTTCCTTCAAGGAACGCCGAAACCATCTACCCCGATAGTCTTGTCCCAACCCTTCCCGTCTCAGTAGCAGGCCTCGTTGGTCATTCATGACCAACCTTCTACTTCTACAACATCATATGTTTTGATGTGTACCGGTGATTCTACGAAAAATAATGTTGCACTCGCCACTAGAGCTAAAGACTATACTCCATCTAAGGAGAAGGTTGACGATTTACCTCCTACTTTGGTTCATCCCTCTCCACCGACTCCGCCTACAAACGGTCCTCTTCATCTCGAACGACCAAGCCTTGATACAGTTCTGCGACCACCCCTAAAAGGTGTCGTTAATAAATCTCCCTTCAATCCTCATGCTCGTGTGGCCCAGAACTATAGCATTGTCGAAGATCTGGCCCAAGCACCTTCAGCAATGTCTGCCCTTGAAGTCCTTCAGTCTTGTCCTGCACAACGAAGGTCTCTATTGAAAGCGATAGGTGGAATTGATCCTACAGATGCGAACTTAATAGTCTTTGACTTGGAAGATCATATTCCAAGGTTACCCCCTCAGCTTACGTTTCAGATACAAGTTGTTGTCACCGACAAGAATATTTGTCGAACTGTAATTGATGAGGGT
This sequence comes from Picea engelmannii, assembly GCA_009831015.1. Classification (NCBI taxonomy): domain Eukaryota; kingdom Viridiplantae; phylum Streptophyta; class Pinopsida; order Pinales; family Pinaceae; genus Picea; species Picea engelmannii. The sequence continues at coordinate 707,321 of ML795193.1, forward strand.
GCCTCTACGTGTGTAATGTCTTTAGCTTGTTGGAAAGCCATCAGATCTCCTCCGTTAACTGAATCACAAAATACTTTGAAATCCTTCAATGGCTCGGGTTTTAAGCCTTACGGTGTTCTTCCATCATTTCCTGTTACTCTAGAAGGTTAGACAGTCCAAGTTGAAGTGGAAGTTTTCGATGCTCCCCTGGATTATAATCTTCTACTTGGTCGTAGCTGGATAGATTCCATGCGTGTTGTTATGTCAACACTTTTCCATGTGGTACGATTTCCTCATCAGGGAAAAGTTGTTATGGTTGATCAACTTGCCTTCTTTAATTCTGATACTCGTACAGGCAACGTGTCGTTCATAGCCAAAACCCCTCTGGGTTACGAGAATGTCGGTGTCGGCCTTTTAAAGGACTCTTCGTTAATGGGCACTTTCCCCATACCTCCTCCACCCGATAATCCACGCCCGTCAGTTGCTTCTATTAATATGATCTCCGTTGTACCTCATGAGCTTCCTGTGTCTTCTGACCCTTGGATAGTCCCTGATCTAGGAGATCATACTCATTTCGGCAACGTTATGCCGTTAAGTCCGGTTGAGTCTGCTTATCAAGCTATTCAATTGGCAACACCTTCTACTTTTTATCTTGATGAGTTGTCTCCTGATCCTTTCCGTGCCGTCTTTCCCACTGATGAGATGATCATGTCCGTCATGGAGGACACCCCTTGGGACGATGAGCATCATCGTTCCATACTGTTTCTGGAACAACAGACTCTCGAGAACTACCAACGGATTTCGACTCCGTCGACCGTTGTTGTCATATCAACCGTTCCCGGATCTACACATGATGTGTTTTCCGAAGGGAACCTTAGTAATATTTCTCCCACAATACCCATTGATATATCAGTTAAACCTAGGATTGTTGAAAATGTTCACATTGGAGTTTCGTGTTCTCCAGATGAAATTGTCACCTATACTGCTCTGTTTAAATAATTTCGTGACATCTTTGCCTGGAGCTATGAAGAGATGCCAGGTATCGACCCTGCCATTGTTGTGCATGAGATTAAGACGTACCCCAGAGCTAAACCAGTCCGGCAGCGCCTTCGTCCGTTTCATCCACGTAAAGCGACAGCTATCAAACTTGAAGTTGAAAAACTTCTTAAAGCCGATTTTATTTATCCCGTGGCTCTGACAGAATGGGTTTCCAACCCTGTACCAATTGATAAGAAAGGTGGTAGTATACATGTTTGCGTTGATTATTGGGATATTAACAAAGCCTTTCCAAAGGACAACTTTCCAACCCCTTTCGTCGACCAGATTGTCGATGACTGTGCCGATAGTGAAATCTTTTCTCTCATGGATGGATTCTTCGACTATAATCAAATTAACATCGCTCCTGAGGACCAACATAAAACTTCTTTTATTTGTCCTTGGGGTACTTTCTCCTATAGGAAACTTCCCTTCAGTCTTAAGAACGCAGGTGCAACATTTCAATGTGCTATGTCTTATGCGTTTCACGATATAAAGCATATCGTTCAACCTTATTTGGACGATTTGCCAGCTCATTCTCTACGCCGAGTCGATCACCCCACTCATCTCCGAGAAATTTTCATTTGTTATCGGTTCTATCGCATTTTTTTAAATCCTCATAAATGCGTCTTTTGCGTAGAGTCCGACCGTCTTCTAGGTTTCATTGTTTCACGTCAAGGGATCCAGGTAGATCCTATTAAGGTTGATGCGATTCTTAATCTCCCTCCTCCTTCTTTGTTGCGCCAGTTACAAAGTTTGCAGGGGAAAGCAAACTTTCTTCATCGTTTCATCCCTAATTACGCTAAGATTACTCGAGGTTTTACAAGGCTACTAAATAAAGGTTCTGAGTTTGTTTGGGATACCGTGGCCAACAATGCTTTTGAGGCTTTGAAGTTGTCCCTCACGAAAGCTCCACTTCTTTTCCCTCCTGATTATAGTCGTGATTACTTTCTTTATCTTGCTACCTCCGAGTATACTATTGGCATGGTTCTCGTTCAAGAGGATGATGCACAAAATGAACATGTTATTTATTACTTGAGTCGAAGTCTCACATCCACTGAGATCAAGTACCAACATGTTGAAAAACTCGCTTTGGCTGCTGTTCAAGCAGTTCAACGTTTTCGCCATTATATTCTCTCCAAGAAAACTACAGTGATTTAACATTGTAACCCTATGAAACATATTTTGACACGTCAATTGATAGGGGGCAAGTATTCCAAATGGATTTTCATACTCCAGGAGTTTGACTTGGAATTCGATCGAGCCACATCGAAGAAATCCTTAGTTTTTGTTGAGTTAATATGTGATTTTCCCCACTCTTCCACGAAAAATGTAGCAGTAGATTCATTACCCGATGAATCACTTTTCCTTATCAGCACTGACGATATTTGGTATGGAGATATCATTATATATCTCCAGACCCAGACTTTCCAGCCTGATTTGTCTAGTACTGAATGATGTCGTGTCCGTTATCAAGCTCGTCAGTACATTATCCTTGGAGATACTCTTTACCGTCGAGGAATTGAATCTGTGTTTCGATGTTGTTTGAATTTTGACGAAGCCGAGAAAGCCTTGAATGACTTCCATTCTGGAGCATGTGGTGGTCATATGTCTGGGTATTCTACTGCCCAGAAGATCTTACGTGCATGATATTTTTTGCCTTCCTTGTTCAATGACTGCATTACTGCTGTTCAGAAGTGCCATGCCTGCCAGACCTACAATCAAAAAATTTGGTCGCATCCTGCTCCCCTTCATCCTTTGGTCTCAGTTGGTCCTTTTGCAAAATGGGGCATTGATTTCATGACATGTCACCCTCACTCGGCCGGGGGGCATGGTTACATTATTGTAGCTGTTGATTACTTTAAAAAGTGGGCCGAGGCGATGCCAACATTCGATAATACTGGAAAGAATCCAACGTTATTTATTTTCAACCATGTCATAGCTCATTTTGGTGTTCCTCAGGCTATCATTACCGATCACGGTAGTCATTTTAGGAATTTTATGATGTCTGAACTTACGGAAAAGTTGGGTCTTCGTCATGATAGCTCAACACCCTATTATCCGCAAGCTAATGGCCAGGTCGAAGCAATCAATAAGGTTCTTATAACTATGATTCGACGGATGATAGGAATTCATAAAACCAGTTGGCACACGATGTTGTTTTCGACATTGTGGGCATATCGGACATTTGTCAAATCCGCTACGGGGTTTACACCCTTTCGATTAGTCTATGTCATGGAATCCATTCTGCCAATAGAATGTGAGATACCTTCTTTGAAGTTAGTTGTAGAATTCTTACCCAATAATTCTACTGAAGAGGAACGTCTGTTGTATCTGATGCGATTAGACGAGACTCGACGTGATGCTACTCTAGTAATAGAAGCCCAAAAGAAACGCGTCAAGGCACAATATGACAAGCATGTCAAGCCTCGTGTTTTCTCTGAAGGTGATCTTGTTTTTTTGTATGAACAGGATAAAGATGTCTTAGGAGCTGGGAAATTCGAACCAATGTGGTGTGGTCCTTACATTGTTCACAGAGTGTTGGAAAAAGGAGCATATGAGCTAGTTGATTATGATGGTATACCTTTGAGTGAACCCAGGAATGGGTTGTACTTGAAGAAGTACTATGCATAAGTTATTTGTGCATAAGTACTTGTATTTTATGTATCATATTGTGTGTGTGTTACTTTAGTTTGCTTTTGACGTTATCTGGTCTCTGCCCTTACGTGACATTGTGTTTGATTTCCAGATGTCGGAGTATTCGCTACCTTTTATTGGCTTCACTGATGGTGCTAGCCGTAGTACTCGGAACGTAGCTTCCACTGCATGGGCAATCTATGCCCCAACCAACGAACTTATATCTTTACGAGGTGTATGTCTTGGTCGTTCAACCAATAACATTGCCGAGTATAGCACCGTTATTGAATTATTGATTGATGTTATCTCGCTTGGAATTCGCCATTTGGTTGTGTGAATCGACTCGCAGCTTGTGGTACTACAGCTAAGTAATGTCTACTCTATTCGAAGTCCTACTTTATTACGAGTGTATTTGCGAATTTGCCTCTTGGAACGATATTTTGATCACATTGAATATCATCATATTCCTAGGTGTCTTAATACATTAACAGATGCATTGGCTAATTATGTATTGGACAGACATTTGAACCATTTATAAATCAAACACATTTAAATTCACACAATGTAAAGTAAACAGGTAGAATCCGTCTGTATATATATAACGATCAAAAGAGTTTTGTTTTTACAAAATGTTTGTTCGAAGACCAAAATATAAAAAATTGAAGCTCATAGCTTCTACAAAGTGACGTCACGGATGACGTTCACGGTAACACACTACTGCCCTAGCTACTCTGCGGAGCAGTCGACCCATAGCTGCGGAAACCCCTACAGTGTGACGTTGATCACGTCATGGAACCTCTTCCAGAGTCATATCTGGAATGTCTGTTGTAAGACCCTCTAAATTCTGCTCCACGATCTGATAATCTTCTGCATACTATGGTGCTACTGCCGCTGCTTCTCCTCGTCGCTGGATAGGAGAGGTACCAGGAGGTCTATACGGTCCAATGTCTATGTTATCAACAAATATTTTGTGTTAGTCCTCGGATAAATATATAAAACAAAAACATTTAAATATGATAAAAATTCAAAAACATTTAAAAAGAGAAAATCTGTGTACTTCTTACCAAGGTCTCCCCACTGAGCGTCCTCAGGTAGTGCTAGATACGGATCTCATCAGAAATCCAACTCGGCATATGCGTAGTCATCTACCATCATCATCTGGTTTTGCAACCAGTCAAAGAAAATATCGTCATATTTGACGATAGGTCATGCCACATGTTGGGCCATGAGCTGACACCATCGTAACATCCTCGGATCCCTAGGACCCGAAAGGTTCCACTCAACCTGTAAGAGAAATACAGGGACCCTCTCTAGGAAGAAAGACACTAACAAAGATCCATATCCAAATTTTTTCAGCTCTCCCCGCCTGCACTTGGTCAATTGTCTTTTGATACTGCGTAATAATGCATCAGCCCAGTTAAATACTCGGGGCTCGGTACACTCGATGGCATACTAGAAATAGCTCTGCAATGGCATATGGGGAGCGACACTTCCAGCCATTCGAGCAATCGTGAAGAGAATAGTGCGGAGAGTCAAGTCAGTTACTCCCCAGATTGCCACTTTCCCTTTCTTTCTTTCGGCCTTAGGTACGCAATATTGGTTGCAATATTCACTCATTTTTAACCCACCTGCTCTGCTGCCGGTCAGAATGACATAGGACCCACGCCTGGATAATCCGGTCAAGAAATATATGTACTCAATGTCAATAGCTAATGTGTGAGCTCCCACAATGAAAACTTGCTGGTCCGGATCCCACATTCGGACTAGGTACTCCAATAATCGGACTTGGGCTCTCATGCCTGGGATACAGAAGTATTTTAAGAGACCACAGTCTCTTAGTGCAGCTATGGTGGGAGGATGATTTTCGGCATTTGCATTATCCTCCTCATGTTCTCGTTCTCGCCACTCAAGCACCATGTTTGTGGCTATTAACCTGCATAAGAAACATACAAACATGATTAATGATCTTATTCATGAAATAAATTTCTTCTATTAGCTAAACGTTTCACAAATTTTTGAGTTTTGCGCTGCTCGCAGGTGCCATACTATGCACAGTGCGAACTTCTCGCAGGCGGCTTAAGGCCCACCTGCGAGAACGAGTCATTCTCGCAGGTCCCGTATGGGCCACCTGCGAGAATGCCTCCACGCATATAGGGTTCAAAAAACTCACTTAAAATAGAACTTTTAACCAATGAAATAAAATTTTTGAACCATGAAAAGATCAGGAATGATGAACTTACCAAGATGTTGCTGACGACTCGTCAAATGATCACTCGTAGCTCCCATAAATCGACACCGAGTGAAGAGGGTAAAATGAGGGTTTTTGGAACTCAATGGTTAAAATGTGAAATGATATGGTAAATTTAGTTGTTTACTCATTTTAATTACTTTTTACTATATAAAATTTGGGTTTTTATGTTTATTTATTATTTAAACCTAATCACTAATGTGAAAATGAGTGTAAAGACTTGCAGGTGTGAAACATGGATGATTATGGACAAATTTTTTCCCTGGTGTGGTGTGATTTTGATTGTTTTCTATGGTTCTTACTTAAAACCTCGAGCGCCTTTTTGTCCGTTCTTGCACTTGTAAAACACATAAGAACATGATCGAGCGTCGTTTTATCACTTTTTCGGGCTCGCTATGGTTATACGAAAAAGGAACCCCCCTGGAGTTTTCTTTAAGCTCTTTTCAGACTCTCTAAACAGGAAAAGATTGCCGAGCGACCTTGCTATTTTCACGCTCGATAAAGTATTTGAAGTACGCGTCTTTCGAGCGATAGTTTAACCCTTTTTCGGTCTCATTGGACTACTGTACGAAAAAGGAACTGAGAGAGTTCTCTTTTAAGTGTTTTTCCAAACTCTATAATCTTGAAAAACCTTCGAGTTTACTATCTCTAGACTCGTTAAACAAACATTTAAAGACCCGTGATGGGACCGAACCACTCCTTCTTAGGGTTCGTTAAAAATACTCTGAGGGACTCGTCCAAAGGATGAGCTTATATCAACAAGCATATGTGATCCTCTTCAAGCTTGCGTAAAAATAAAGAGGTACTTTCCAGAAATGGTGGGGGAAAATTTGGGAAAGGGATATGTTTCATCTTCGTATTAATTGGCAGTAAGAGTCGCTCTTGAACATGACACCCCCTATTCATCATTTGAATCCGGTTTGGGAAATCCATTTGTCTCTCTTTCGATTGATTACAAGGTCATTTCATGTGTCATCTTTGAGTCAATGCTGCCAAATCATTGGTCGTTCCGTTCATATGTTCAAGAGAAGTCCATTTGAAACCTATATTGAGTCGGCCATCTGCAGTTACCCATTCTCTCTGTGTCAGCCTTCCCTGTGTCCAGTCCAATTGCCACATGTTCTGTTTCACCTTCAAACTATGTTACTCATTTCGTGTCATTGATGGGGGATAAATCAAGGCCCTCCTGTGACACGTTTTGTTCCATCAACTTCAGCACATTATCTAGAATCGAGACTTAGAAATTATTTAGTACCTTGGAGCTTGCATGCCTCAATGGAAAGTTTCGCGCTTTCGACAATGGGTTTACATTATTGGTCCCTGATCGAAAGATTCCGTCGGATGTTCGACATCAACTCATTTATTCACATTCGATGGATTGTACTATAGTACCTTGGGAGTCATTGACATCAATGGTGATTTCCCTCGCACTTGTTAACGATTGCATCAATGACCGGTAATCAAGTGGTTTCTTCCATGTTCGACTTCAACACATGTAATCACATGGTTAGATTCGTACTTTGGGCGACGAGATTGAAGACCCTGGGTATTCTCTTTGTAATCCATGTTGCGATGGAGTATGTATAATTTGCGACACATAGATCCACTGTGTATGTTTCGTGGCTATGTCGTCTTGCTTAAAACATTTGTCGCATAGATCGACAGTGTATTCAGGTGGCTATGCTATATTGTGATGGCATGGATCCACAGTGTATGATTGGTGGCCATGACCTTTGTTTATGATGTCATCAGTCTATGATCTGAGTATGGGAATGCCTACCTCAGAATTGGTATATATGATATTCTTTTGATGCTTGGATGTTTGCAGGTTTCCGATTAGATGTGCTCTTGGTTCTTGACACACACATGCAGCTTACAAAGTCTATTGACTGTCACTGGTTCCAATCTCAGACTTTGGGGGGCATTCTGTTATCCATAAATTTGGTCGTCATGATGATGTGATGATATTGGAGAAATCAGGCTCTTCACTAGAACACTTTCCTGAGAAAAGTTATCTTTGTCTTTTTCCTGAAATCATATTTTTAAGGAAGGTTCGCAGGCTACCTATATATTTTCCTGCGAGAATGTATGATTCTCGCAGGCTGCATTAAGACAGGGTGCGAGGGGTTCGCACTGTACCTAATTGCTAGGGTGCGAACATCTTCTAAAGAAGGGAAAAAGATGGATTCTCGAGCCTTCTATAAGGGAATCTTCTAGAAGGATGAGATGACATTCGAATGGTTATCTAAGTACTGGCTTTCCTGATATTTTGGGATCATTCCTATCCAAGTAACTAATCCATTCTCTCTTATAAATTGAGGGGAATGCTCATGGAAAAGGTTAAGAAACAAGCTAGCAAGAGATCTATTGGAGAATTAGTGTGAGATTGTATGAAGGACTGATGCTACAACAACTAGAGACACCAGCAAGGTTATCAAAAGTGGTTGATCTTCTTCATGCATGAGCAAGTGTGTGTGTCAGAGCTAGGGGCCATAGAAAGGAGACTTGCAACATCAAGGCTCAGGTTGTAACTCTTTCTTTCTATCAATTTAATACAGTAATATGTCTCTTTCCCATAAAGCTGATGTCACTTTATTACATAACTCCTTGATCATATGTATAGATTAACTGTTGAATATATTGAGTTTTTTTCACTTCAATTGGTTTGAGTTGTCCTGGTCTCAATGGAACAAGAGCATTGAAGCGAAGCAGGTACAACAGAGACTGAAGGAAGCGATCATAAGGTACGTCCATGATTCCTGCCTCCTAGTTCATTCAATAGTCTAAATCGAGGGAAAGAGTATTATTATGTCATGTTTTGTTCTAGATCCAGGTTTATCTAGGGAGATCAGTTTGTGTCCGCACTTACGAATTAATCCTGAAACACATGGTCAATAATGGATTCAGTCTCTCTTGTACTGCGCCTCGTTCTGCCATTTGTGTGATAGCTTCTACATGCAAGATGGGTACTAAAACCTCTAATGGCACTACTGCTTCTTTTCCATAAACTAGTTTAAATGGCGTCTGCCCTGTCAACTTTTTTTATGTAGTCCTGTATGCCCATAATACTACTGGTAATTTGAGGTCCCAGTCATCTCTGTTGACGTTACAAATATTTTCAGTGCGTTCTCTGGAATTTTGTTAAAGGCTTCCACTGTGCCATTTGCCTGTGGATGATATGGTGTGATTTTCTGGTGGTGGAATTCAAATTCTCCAGTCATCGTGCGGATGGTGTTGTTTATGAAGTGTGTGCCTTGGTCGCTCATCAAAACTATTGGGCACCCAAATCGAGTGGTTACTTGTTCAAACAAAAAGTGTGTTGTTGTTTCTGTGCTCCAATCTTTTACTGGTGCGACTTCCGTCCATATTGTTAAGTATTCTGTCACAGTGATAATGTACCTAGCCCCTGTTCTTTTTTTCCAGTGGGTTGATTGGTCCCACAAATTCTATTTCCCACTTCTCAAATTCCTGTAATGTTACTTGTGGTTGTAATGGAATATCGTCCCTTCTGTTGGGTTTTCCTACCCTTTGACAAACATTACATATTTGATAGTACTCCTTTGAGTTTCTGTGAATTGTTGGCCTCCATAGTCCTGCGTGCAATACCTTCTGCGTGTTATCTTTACCCGCATAATTCCCTCTTGCTATTCCCTCATGGGATTATGCTAAGACTCTTGGTCTTTTATTCTCTAACGTATATCTTCACAAGATGCTATTTGCACCCATTTTTTATAACTATCCTACGATCAGTTGATATTCGGTAGTGCGGACTACCAGGTTTTTCTTCTGCATGGTGCTATAGCCTTGCAGCGTAGTACCTGTACTCAAGTGATGAATTATATCTACGAAGTATTCATCAACAATCTCTAATGAGAATAACTGTGTATCCAAAAAATTGTCTTCTAAATTCATAGGTTCTTCTCCATTTGTGACCCTCGACAGGTGGTCAGGTCGTGCATTCAATTTCCCTGGTTTAACTATTACTTCAAAGTTAAATTCTTGGAATAGTAGTAACCATCGACATATTCTCCCCCCCAACACTAGATTGTTGACTAGGTATTTCAGGGTTGAGTGATCTGTGAACATTTTAAGGTGCTTTCCCAATAAGTAATGTCTGAATTTCTACAATGCATAGACCATGGCTAGGCCTTCTCTTTCTATCGTGTTATAGTTCTGTTCCGAGCCTGATAAATTCCTGCTTGCAAATGCTATCGGGTGATCCAAGTATTCCATTCTTGGCTGCACCAAGATAGCTGCAAGTGCTATGGCTTATGCATCTACATGCACATGGAATGTCTTTTCCCAGTCTGGAAATACCAATATCGGCGTGGTAACCATATTTTCCTTCAAGGTATCCAGACCGTGTTGACACTTTTCGTTCTATTGAAACTTTGTATCCTTTCTTAATAGATTTTACATCAGTGTTGTAATCTGCACATATCCTTTGATGAATTTCCTATAGTATCCGGCGTGTCCTAACGTTGCTCTTAGCTGACGGACTATTTTTGGTGCTAGAAAATTAACAATGACTGTGATCTTTATCGAATCTACTAATAAGCCTTGTTTGCATACTATGTGGCCCAATAATATCCCAAACGGTGTTCCAAATATGCATTTCTTGATGTTTAGTGATATATGGCACTGTCTGCATCTTTCTAACATCAGTCATAAAACTTCCACATGGTTTTTCAACAGACTATAGACTATCCAATCATCCAGGTATACTTCAAGAAATTGATGGATGAATTACTTAAATGCTACGATGACCACTCTGGAGAATATTGCTGGTGTGTTCTTCAGCCAAACGACATGATTGTGCACTGATAAGAGCCCCATTCTGTCGCAAGCATGGTCTTGTGTCTGTCCTCCTGTGCTATCTTAATCTGATGGTAGTTCGAGAATCCATCAATGAATGAGTAAGCTTCATGTCCTCCCATGTTCTCTAACACTTCATCTGTGAATGGTGTAGGGAACAGGTCGTGTAGGCATGCATCATTCAACTTCATCAATTCGATGCATATCCTGATCCCTCTTCCTTGTTTCTTGTCCTATACTACCATCAGGCTTATCCATTCTGACTCCTCAACTGGTTCTATGATGCCGGATTCAACCATCCTATCGATCTCATCTTTAACTTTTTGTTTATATATCGGGTTCAGTCTGTAGGGTCACTGTCTAATAGGTCTCGCTTCAGGTCTGAGTGGTATATTCATTTCTCCCAGTTCTCCGGCTATACCCTTCATCTTTGTGAATGTTGTGGGAAAGAGGTCACTGTATTCGTGTAACAACTCTATGATACTTTCTACTATTTGCTCATCCCAGTAATCTCCAATGTTGGCCATTTTGGGCTGCTCAACTGTCTCAATGTTAACTTTATTTACCTTGATTGGTGTAGAAATGACTTCTGATTCTATGGGTGGTCCTTCCACATCTCTTTCACCTTCTACTTCTTTGATCTGAATATTGCATGGATCATCTTCATCCGGTGTTGCTTCTTGTACCTGGTAACAAGATATAAGTTCTTTGACTGTTTGTTTGTTCCGTTTTTTTTCTTCTGTGATCAATTCTATTTCTGGTTTTTTAATGAATATTACTCCTCTGATCCATTTAAGGGATGCATCTATGTTGTGGTTCCCATTCTCAAATGAGAAAGTGACCGTGAAATTTTGTCGCAATGTCGTCCATGTCGTAGTTCCTTTGCGCAATTCCTAGTCCGTATACCAATTCGATGGTATGCCCTATAGAGTATGTATGAAGTGATGAGGCCATTCCTCTGGTGGTGTCATTTTCCATAGCGTTCTACATGCCTCCAAGTGTTCCACTGGTGCTTTGTGTCCTTCATATTTCTGTTGTTTGTTGTTTTCCTGTTCTGCATCGAACCTTATTCGCAATAACCACTTACATAGGTACCAGTCTATGATTGTCTCTTTGTGTGCACCCCACCATATTTCCGGTGTGGCCTTTAGTGATAAGTAAAGTGCTAACAGTCTCTGGTTCTCTAACACTACGTCTTTGTACTGTATCAAGAATGTTTCCAAATCATTTATTCTGTGGAAACTGGGTGGTACTTTGATTTCTATGCCTATCCATCTTACTGCGCGGTCTATTCTTGCACATCTTCACATGGATACTTCATGTAGCCTCTGATGCCAATTCTCTAACACTACATCTTTGTACTGTGTCAAAAATGTTTCCAAGTCATTTATTCCTTGGAAACTAGGTGGTTCTCTGATTTTTGTGCCTATCTATCTTACTGCGCAGTCTATTCTGGCACATCTTCACATGGATACTTCATGTAGCCTCTGCTCCTAGTTCTCTAAATGGGTTTCTGAGTCTGTTGCACATGAAGTAATGCTCCACCAAATGAGTACCCCATTTGTAGTTGGGTTTATGTAATCCTCATCACGCGCAGTTTTTGTGTACAACTGGTCGATTTCCTCGAAGTCTAGGAAAGTAGGTTCTACAAAACTCTCCCCTTATGATGGGTTTAATGGCATGATGACCCTATATTCTCCAGACTCAAATGTCATTTTCCTAGTCTTCAAATTGATTATGGCTTGGTTGTCTGATCAGGGGATCAAATTTTGCTCAAAAATTCAAAGTGCTCAGAATTGCTTCAAATCAAACGAGAGTGTAGGTCTCATCATTACAAACCCAACGCAACTCGTTTGGGTTCAAACATACATCGGGAGCGAGAGATATCACGTTCTGTTCAAATTTACAAACAGGCAAAAAAAGGGTTGCTGACTGTACAGTCCACACAGTCTGTACGGGCGCTGACGTGGCAAGCCATACGACACATGGCAAGCTGTATGACATGTGGTAGAAAGGCATTCAGACAGTTGGCAGGTGACTTGGCATGTTTGGCAGTGAATGGAACGACGACACATGGCCCAGTTAATGGTCGCCACGTGTCATCCATTATTTGGTTTAAAACTTATGTCGTTGGCTGGAGTCGACCCCGCGACCTCTGACCAGGGGAAAAAACTTGGCAAAGAGCCACCAACCGGCATGCCACCATTTGTTACTTATTATATATATGGTAAGGAATGTATATAAGTTTGAATATGCGGGTGGTTTGGGTCGTGACCAGGTCGGGGCTTAGCCCCAGCCCTTGGTCGCGCGTTATATAACATATAATCCACAAATATAGTGTATGGGCGCGCGCGCACGGTTAATGTTTGTTCCAACGATTATTTCAACAACCCACCATTTTGCCTTTGACCATTGGCTTTTGTAACAGAAGCCCATGTTTATGCTAGCGCGTGGTCGCATGGGTCATATGACCTGGCCCTTGATGGTTAGGGGCTAGGTGCGCCCGTAACTGTCCTACAGTTTGCATGGTTCACACGGTTGCATCTGGTGCTATGTTTTTATGCTTAAATATGCATGTGGTCTAGGTTGAGCCATGGTAGGTGCGTTTTATAGATGTAGAGACAACAAGCTTGAAGGGGGGACTTCCAGGAAGCCTATCTTCTTCAATTTTTGGCCAAACGAGGTGTCGAAAAAGCCCAACTAAGGGTTTTTGGACATTCTGAAGCCATTGGAGCAGTCTATTTGGAAATTTGAGCATTGTAAAACACATTTTTGAGCACTTTGAGAAAATAATACAAATGATCCATTGGAGGCTGGACCAGGAGATGTAGCCGAAGAGAGGGGTGAACTCTTTTATCATTTGTTGTGTTATGTGTTTTCTGTTCATTGATTATGCTGTTGTTTATATGCATCTTGAATGAGTAAATCCTATTAAAATTTGTGTTTCAAAGATGATCCATTTTCATTTTTAACACATAAAATTTTACTTGCAAATATTTTCAAGAATACAACTCTTCTTCATTTTTAGATCAAGTTGGTATCAGAGCATAGGTTTTTGAAGACTTGATTATTTGCAAGTGTTTTGTTTTCTAATGCTCACAAGGTTGAAACTCACAAGAGGAGAAGGTCAAATTGTAGAGCCAAGTTCTCATCCTTCAAGGAGGAAGCATATAACATCACCGCAAGTTTCAAGGAGGCATTCACCAAGTATGGCTCATGAAGAGAGTCATGAACATGTTCCTGCAGAAGATGAAGATCTCAGAAAGGCTGTCATGGAAATGAGAGAGATGACGAAGATCTTGATAGAAAGAAATACAAGGTTGAAAGGTGAAGGCTCCAACCCTTCAAAGCATAAGGGAGACAGTGGTGATAAAACTCCAAATGGAAATGGAGGGAATGGTGCTTCTCCACCACCCTCTCCTTCATCTTCTTCTTCTTCTTCTTCTTCTACCAATTCAAGACCTCTTCCGAATTCTCCAAAGGGACATGGTAAAACTCCTTCACAAATTCCTTCATTAAATCTTGATATTAAATTTGAATTTCCAATATACAATGGAGAAGTTAATGCTGAGAAATTAAATAATTGGATTCGTCAGATTGAGGTATATTGTAGGATAAAAAAAATTCAAGATGATGAAACCAAAATTCAGCTTGCTTCTTTAAGATTGGATAGTGCATCACTCATTTGGTGGGAATCCAAGACTCAAGAGGACATGAAGAAACATGGTAAAATTTTAACCTCTTGGAATGATTTTATTGTTGCAATTAAAACACAATTTTACCCATTGGCATATAAGAAAAAGGATACTATGGATTGGCAAAATTTTAGACAAGCTAAAGGACATAATGTGCAAAGATTTACTCAAGAATTTAGGAGAAGAGCTTTGGTTTTGGGAGTAGATTTGTCTTCTCAAGAAACTTTACTCAAATACATTGGAGCTTTACATAGTTATTTGAGACAT